>OX422219.1:90585849-90810024 GCA_949130495.1 Sambucus nigra | reverse complement strand
ATCCCAAATTCATAAGTTCATTTATCTAGAAGAAAATCCTAATCTAACATGGATAATATAAGCACCAAAATAGAGCAAGAATTACACTTGCCTTATGTGTAGGTCTGAACCTTTGGAGAAGACAAGTGTTTGGCACCTCCTCTTCTTGTTTTTGGCACCTATCCGGTGGTAGTGCAAGGCTTAGAGATGGTGGTTGTCCCCTTAATTTGCCCTAGGTGACTCTTCCTTTCCAAACAACTCTTCCTCTCCTCTAGGTAACCTTTCACTTTCTCTCTAAGTCTTTTCACTTTCTCTCAAAAGACCTCACTTTGTGCTTTGATGAAATGAACCTTACGTAAAATCTAAACTCACATATATAACAAGTCTCCAAGGTTATCTAAAAGACAAAAAAAAAATGTAGGTATTATTCATTTCCCAAGCAAAATGACTAAAATGCCCCTTGTGGGTATCCTTTCATCTTCCAATTGACTCGAGACCCAAATTAAACTCCCAGGTGGACTTTTCTGCCTATTTTGACCCTTCCAGACTCAACGGTCACTCTAAATGAACAACCGAATGACTTAAAAATAAATCTCATTTTATTTCCCAACTTTAGTACCGACACGACTCATAAGTGTGTCCCGGGTTAATTTCCATTATTGCTATATTTGTAGCTCCCGACAATAATTATTATATTCACTTATTACGTTTATATCACTAAGTAATATTCAAAATCATATATTACTTTAATCTCTAGTAATATTCAATCCGGATTAATCCCAATTAATTTTTTCACATAATTGATTCCAATTAATCCCATTAATTTGGCCCATTAACTTTTAATTATTCTCAATTTAAAAGTCTTAAAATTAAGAGTTTTTACAGAAAGATTCAGTAGAATTTGTTAAAAAATGTGCAAGGCATGCCAACTCCATGGGAATATGATTCATGCTCCCTCGATGAACCTACATTCCCTTTCCACTCCTTTTTCATTTCATACATGGGCATTCGATCTAGTAGGAGCAATCAATCCCTCCTCGATGGGCAAGATCTGGATATTGCTGGCTACGGAGTGCTTCACTAAACGGGTAGAGGCCATACCATTGAATAAGGCTACGACTGGGGTAGTGGAACACTTTTGAAGGAGTACATTATTTGTAAATTTAGTAACCGGAAGATATTCCTGTCGAATAATGGGACCCCAATTATTAATAATGATGTGTGAATGCTAATAAAATAATATTCAATTATTCACCACAAGTCAACAGTTGCCTACCCTAAGTGTAATGGATAAACTGAAGCTATGAACAAGACTCTAGTATATATCCTCTTGAAGATGTTAGAAGATTTCCCAAAAATGTGGGATGATAAAATATCAAAGGTCTTGTGGGCATATAGAACCATAAAGAGGAAACGTACAGGGTACACCCCTTTCTCATTAGTGTTTGGTGCTAAAGCGATTCTCCCAGTAGAACTCAAGGTAGCTTCTGCACGCTACAGCCTACGAAGTGCAATGGCGCCAATATTCTTAAAATCAATATTCTTAAAATCTACCGAAATCCCCGGCAACGGCGCCAAAAACTTGTTGTCAAGTTTTATTTGTTGTAAAACTACCGCAAGTGCACGGGCTATTGAAATATAGCGGGTGTAAGTACGGGTCGAACCCACAGAGATTTCCTCAATTTTTATAAAGTATTGATTGTCCAACTAGATATATGAGTATATAAGAGTGATTAAGTTTCTAAAATAAAAATTAAAAATTAAAAAATAAACGAACAAGTACAATAGATAATATTAAATGAGGAAGAAACTAGGACGTCGGATCCGTTTGTCAATTTTAATTAAAGTAACACATTAATTTAATTTCGTAGTTCCGAATTTATAACACAAAATATACCGACTCTCGTCGCGTACATTTCGGAGAATAAAACAATACATGCGCTCAAAATATTTTAACGTCTCTTAAATTAGACACCATAAATCCCTATTCCCTCGAAAATATCACGTTCTAAATTTTTAATGTGTATTTAAGCATGGGATATCAAAACATCTAAGTGCAAGCATAACCCATCAAAAATGACAAATCTAAATTTTTAAAGCATGAATTTATAATTAATTCTTGAGGATTAAAAGTACACTCTCGTGTATTTTTAAGAGAATACCGAATTTTTTTATTTCAAATTAAAACATGTCGGAATATGTACGAAATTAAATTAACATGCGTGGTTTAATTAGTCATGACAAACATCACCTAAGTCCTAGTAAATAAACTACTCACACAACATATTTGACACAAAAATATTGCAAGATGAAAAAAATAATTTTCATTAATAAATATCAACTTACAAAATTTTGGGGCTAAGACTTGAATTACAATACACAATATGCTCCTCCAAGGTGTGCCTCAATAATACTTCTTACACAGATTTTTTTCTCTCTCAAAGTGTGTCTATATCTCTAAAAAAATGTTGTTAAGAGTCTCTCCATCCCCCTTCCAAATGTCAAAATTCGTGTGTGATTTATACCCCAAAATGGGGTATAAAACGTAGGGAAAATAAGGTGGAGTTGTGGGAAGAAACATGGGTTGGTGGAGTAATGGTAATGGGCAGGTGGGGGGAGGGGTACCTTCTTTCGTCAAGTTGGAACATGAAGAAAAAAAGTGAGGGTGGGAGTGTTGGGTTTAGTGGGCAAGTGGGGGGATATTTTAGAGATTTTCGCCGCCAAAAAATAAATGAGGGAGGCAGGGTTTGAACCCCTGACCTCACGCAAGCCTTCCTTTCTCCGAACCAGCTCATCTACAGCTCTTTCTGATATAAATATACACCCAATTATATTTAACAACATATTAAAACCCAAATTTCATAATTTGCACAATAGCTCAAATCACCATAACTTCTTCGTTTCAACTCCGATTGATAGGCCGTTTGAACCGACGTGACCCTCATTTCAGTGCCAACAATATTTCAGTAGTGTTCAGGTCTTGGGATTGACTTTGGTCATTGACCCGGGGCTTTGACTTTGACTTTCTTTTGAATTCGAACTTTGCACGGCCATAACTTCTTCGTTTCAACTCCGATTGATACGCCGTTTGAGCCCAGGCGTCCCTTGATTCAAGGCCTTCAATTTCCATGGTTGGTCCGAGTCCGAAATCAGCCATTTGAATTTATAATTTTTCCCCTGAAGGTGCGTAAGTGACCTTTTCATGCTCAATTTGCGTCCGGACTTCACCGCTTTTTTTTTAGACCTGTCAATACTAAAAAAACAACTTGAACAAGAGATTAGCAATGAATATAAGATGTGAGCTTGAAGTTTTCAAAATTGCATTATTAACCCCATTTATTCTTAAATTTGTATTTTTCTCTAAAATAATAAAAATATCTATAAAAGCTTTTTATTTATGATAAAATGGGAATAACAACACTTAGATTTGAGTGTAAATAATACAAAATAATGCACTCTCCAAATACCACCAAACCTAAACTTTGTTAGTCCTCGAGCAAAACTAAAATTTTAAAATCTAACTCACTTTCGTAGGAATCACGGTTGCGCTTAGCATGTGCAACAAGCCGTTAAACCCCTAGGTTGCCCTAGTGGACGAGTTTTGTCTCATGAGGGTTTGTAGTGAATATACCCACAAAATTCAAAAACTTGACTCTATTTACAAAAGACTTAAAAGTAATGTAACCAAGTTTGAATGCAAACTTCATAGATATAGCAGAAATTCATTTTTCAATCTCAACTTATCGTGTGTGTGTGCATGGCCAATATAACTGTCCATTTCAAAAAATTTGATCGTTACATTTCTTAGCCGAAAGTTCGTTTTGATTTCAAGTACTCACGGGATGCGCTCATAAATGAACACTCGTAGTTGGATAATTTCTCTCGGTATATGTGAATAAAAGAGTAAATTTATATGAACAAATTTCACATATACATGATCAAAAATGAATTTTTATAATGGATGAATATGATCTCATGAACGGAAAATCGATTACTTTTTGAAAATATCGAATCACACCATAGATCCTATTCATCTTCTATCCACACTTTAACTAACTTCACTTGAGATCGATTAGGACTTTCTTTGGTTTTATTGTAGGCTCGAATTTTGGCTAGAAAGAATGGCTTTTCGAGTTCAAAATTTCTGAGAATATAGAGGTTTTTCGGTATTTTGACTTTTAGGCACTTTTTCTCACCTCCATTTTTCTTTTCTCTTTCTTTTTTTTTTCTTTTCAAACTCGCATTTTTTTTCTTTCTTTCTTTTCATATATTATTCTTGCAACCTCATTTTCTTTTGGCCTTTTCCCAACCGTAATTTTACCCTAGTATTCTCAGAAAATGGGTATGGCTTCTTTTTATGGGCTTTAAACTCCTAGTTTGAGTTGGGTAGGATAGTGGGTTTTTACAAAAGGCTTATCTTCTTTTTGGCTCAAATGGGCTTGCAATGTAATAATGTAAAAAAATGTTGGAGTTTGGGTTTAATTTTTGGGCTTTCAAACGAGGGCTTAATCTCATTTCTCAAGTTTCATTAAGTTGATTTGTGTCTCAAGACGACTTACTAAGACTTCTAGTGCGTAAGATTCTGATTTTGACCTTTTGTTTTCAGTAATCGAACAAAATAATGAATTTGAGATCATCAAGGAATTTATCACTGAAGGAAAGTTTGAGTTATTTTAACTCGGATTGATTTAAATATCTCGAAAACGATGAATGGCACAATATCTCACCGGGCTAAAATCTCCACATTTATTCTTTAAGCATATTAACTTTCGCCTCAATATCCATTTTCGATCATATTATATGGCTAAGTGTAATATATTATAAGTTGAGAGATTTGTGAATTAATTTTATATTAAGAAATTGTTTTAAAACTCATTTATATTGAAAATCTTTTTGGATTTTTGATTTTTTTTTTCAAAAATACTATCCTTACCCCCAAACCTAAATTTTACATTGTCCTCAATGTATACAAAAATCAAAATATGGACAAATAAAATAAAGTAGAGAAGTAAAATGAGGATATTACCTGTGATTTTCCACTTGTGTCACCTACTTATAAACTATACAAGTGTATGTTAGCCATAAAATAAAGCTAAACAACTTTAAAAAATCTAAGGAGGGAAAAAAATTATATACAAAGTTGTGACAATTATCACCATCACCATAAATTAATAATCGAAATAGTTGTGGGTCATTCCAATTAATAATCTTTATAGTACTAAGTAAAAAAGTAGTATAAACTAGTGAATTTGACCGCACAACATAAATCCAAAAATTAAAATCACGGTCATAATGGTGATCACCGACATCATCACAAATAAATATATTTCAAAGCACGTGAATCATGTGTCGATGCATCACATTGGGGTAACAAATCACAATAAGGATCCACATATTTACTATCCCTATTCTTAAAATAGTCATGTAAAATTGGAGATGCATACTCCAATCCTAAATGTGAGACTTTACAAAAAATACGGGACGAAGATGTATCCCACGGGAATGTATTCTCTTCGTCAAAAATGGGAGGACCATCATAATCACTAGAATTATCGAGAAAATCGGGTAACAAATCCTCCACTAGATTTTCCCACAGATAAGGTGAAGTAGCAATTTTATCAATTGAATTATAAGAAGAAACTTGACAAAAGTCAACATCTAAATAATCACAATTATTACTTGTGTCAAGTTTGTCAATTTTCTTCAGACAAAATTGATTTTCTTCAATTATTTCGTGACTATTTTAGAAATCTCGTCATTATAACGTTGGTTCACTTCTTCCCAGTTGATACACTTTGGTGGGCAAATTATAATTAAAGGAGTTGGACTCTCGTCCATGCCATCTTTAATTTCTTTAAAAATTATTACTAACCCATCCGACTCAAATCGAAATATGTAGTCATTCGAATTTTCAATATTTTCTAGCCACACATCCAAATGATCAATATAGGAATCCGAAAAATATGATGGGATAACAATATTGGGATCACTCATTGTAGTTTATTACGTCAATCTCTTTTCTTTTTTCTTTTTTTTGCATTTATTTAGTGTGCTACAGAAAAATAATACAAAAATAAATACACCATTTGTAAAGTGCGACACACACAAAAAAAATAGTGACAGGGAAAGAAAAAAAGAAAAAAAAAACTTAACACGACACGCGCACTAATGGTGTATTCAACACACAAACAAAAATGACCAAGCACACTTATGAAACAATTTTTTTTTATTGCTTTTATTCTGGAAATTACTACTGATTTTTTTTTTTAAGTTTTTTTCAATTTTTTTATGTATTTTTGTGATAAACTAGTACTAAAAGTGTTATTTATTAAAAAAAACTTAAATCAGGTTTTTTTTTTTTTTTGCTTTTACTATTTTTTTTTTTTTATAGCAGCGATAAATTCAGAATGTTTCCGAAGAAAAAAATAATATCAATTTTTTTAAAAAAAAAAATTAGATAGTTTATTACAAAACTAGTGTCAAAACAACTATTTATTCACAAAAAGAATTAAATCTAATATTTTGATTTTTTTTAAATAAAAAACATGGCTGTTGGATTTTTTTTTTTTGGTTTATTTATTTATTTTATTTTATTTTAGGATTTTTCGATTTTTTTTTGTATTTTTGAGTACTTTTATGACAAAACTAGTGTTAAAAACAACTAATTATTCATAAAAGACTTTAATTCTTTTTTTTTATATACAAACTCGAAAATCTGGAAGTTTCCAAAAAAAAAAATTATTATTTTCAAAATTTCCAAAATTCTAAGTACTTTTGTGACAAACTAGTGTAAAAAATAACAAGTTTCTCATAAAACACTTAAAGCTTTTTTTTTTTTTTTAAGAAATTACAGCAGTTTTGAAAAAAATTCCACGAAAAAAAAAATAATTACGAATTTTTACAAATATTTAGGTAATTTATGACAAAATTAGTGTCAAAAAAACTATTTAATCATAAAAGACTTAACTTTGTTTTTTTTTCTATATTCTGAAAATAAAAATAAAAATTGCTGCTGAAATTTTGAACTTGTCGGATATTTCGTTTTTTTTTTTTTAATAAAACTAGTCCGAAAATCAATATTCTTAAAATCGACCGAAATTCCCGGCAACGGCGCCAAAAACTTGTTGTCAAGTTTTATTTGTTATAAAACTATCGCAAGTGCACGGGCTATTGAAATATAGCGGGTGTAAGTACGGGTCGAACCCACAGAGATTTCGTCAATTTTTATAAAGTATTGATTGTCCAACTAGACATATGAGTATATAAGAGTGATTAAGTTTCTAAAATAAAAATTAAAAATTAAAAAATAAACGAACAAGTATAATAGATAATATTAAATGAGGAAGAAACTAGGACGTCGGATCCGTTTGTCAATTTTAATTAAAGTAACACATCAATTTAATTTCCTAGTTCTGAATTTATAACACAAAATATACCGACTCTCGTCGCGTACGTTTCGGAGAATAAAACAATACATGCGCTCAAAATATTTTAACGTCTCTTAAATTAGACACCATAAATCCCTATTCCCTCGAAAATATCACGTTCTAAATTTTTAATGTGTATTTAAGCATGGGATATCAAAACATCTAAGTGCAAGCATAACCCATCAAAAATGACAAATCTAAATTTTTAAAGCATGAATTTATAATTAATTCTTGAGGTTTAAAAATACACTCTGGTGTATTTTTAAGTGAATACCGAATTTTTTTATTTCAAATTAAAACATGTTGGAATATGTACGAAATTAAATTAACATGCGTGGTTTAATCAGTCATGACAAACATCACCTAAGTCTTAGTAAATAAACTACTCACACAACATATTTGACACACAAATATTGCAAGATGAAAAAAATAATTTTCATTAATAAATATCAACTTACAAAATTTTGGGGCCGAGACTTGAATTACAATACACAATATGCTCCTCCAAGGTGTGCCTCAATAATACTTCGTACACAGATTTTTTTCTCTCTCAAAGTGTGTCTATATCTCTAAAAAAATGTTGTTAAGAGTCTCTCCATCCCCCTTCCAAATGTCAAAATTCGTGTGTGATTTATACCCCAAAATGGGGTATAAAACGTAGGGAAAATAAGGTGGAGTTATGGGAAGAAACATGGGTTGGTGGAGTAATGGTAATGGGCAGGTGGGGGGAGGGGTACCTGCTTTCGTCAAGTTGGAACATGAAGAAAAAAAGTGAGGGTGGGAGTGTTGGGTTTAGTAGGCAAGTGGGGGGATATTTTAGAGATTTTCGCCGCAAAAAAATAAATGGGGGAGTAGAGTTTGAACCCCTGATCTCACGCAAGTCTTCCTTTCTCCGAACCAGCTCATCTACATCTCTTTCTGATATAAATATACACCTAATTATATTTAACATATTAAAACCCAAATTTCATAATTTGCACAATAGCTCAAATCACCATAGCTTCTTCGTTTCAACTCCGATTGATACGCCGTTTGAACCGACGTGACCCTCATTTAGGTGCCAATAATATTTTAGTAATGTTCAGGTCTCGGGATTGACTTTGGTCGTTGACCCGGGGCTTTGACTTTGACTTTCTTTTGAATTCGAACTTTGCACGGCTATAACTTCTTCGTTTCAACTCCGATTGATACGCTGTTTGAGCCCAGGAGTCCCTTGATTCAAGGCCTTCAATTTCCATGGTTGGTCCGAGTCTGAAATCAGGCATTTGAATTTACAATATTGCCCCTGAAGGTGCGTAAGTGACCTTTTCATGCTCAATTTGCATCCGGACTTCACCGCTTTCTTTTTAAACCTGTCAATACCGGAAAAAAACTTGAACAAGAGATTAGCAATGAATATTAGATGTGAGCTTGAAGTTCCCAAAATTGCATTATTAACCCCATTTATTCTTAAATTTTTATTTTTCTCTAAAATAATAAAAATATCTATAAAAGCTTTTTATTTATGATAAAATGGGAATAACAACACTTAGATTTGAGTGTAAATAATACAAAATAATGCACTCATCAATAAGCCATCATAATTAGGATGGATTGAATGCAACGAGATGTAAAAGTGGATGGATGATGTTCTACCAGTCGCTCGATCACGTCGCTATAAGGTGGAGTTATAATATAGGCAAAGTTCTTTAAAGAACGCCTCACAACCTCAACAGGAGCCAATTATGGAGGATGCGCACTGAAGGTGTTATCACTGATAGAGGGAAATACTGTGTTTGAAGCCCTGTCATCTTCTTGCAGAAATAGAGTTATGTATCGTTCCCCTCTCTCCACATTTTGGGTTGTCTGGGGAACAGTGTTAGGCTCAGCAAAATTTCCAACAGATTCTGCAGGAACATTCTCGGGAGGTACTTGCTTAGTAGGGGCAACAGCATCCCCCAACGTTATTTTCTGGTAAACTTCCACCTAAGAGAATGAGGAAAAAGTCAAATTGGAAGAAAACAGAATATGGGCACAACAGATGTTCAAAAGTATCAGTTTTACTTAAAGCACCTTTATGGTTGTTCGACTAAGTAAGATTGGGCATTCTTAAGCCACGGTTTACTTAAAGCACTTTTAAGGTTGCTCAACTCGATAAACTGTTGTCGCTTCAAAAGTCCCAATTTTACTTAAAGCACCTTTATGGTTACTCGACTAAGTAATATTGGGCATTGTCAAGCCGCAGTTTACTTAAAGAACCTTAAAGGTTACTCGACTAGGTAAACTATTGTCACTTCAAAAGTCCCAATATTACTTAAATAACCTTTACGGTTGCTCGACTAAGTAAGACTGGGCATCTTCAAGCCTCAGTTTACCTAAAGCACTCATGGGGATGCTCGACTAGGTGAATAACTTGTTGCTTACAAAATTTCGTATTTTACTCATAGGAATAAAGGATGGTTTGACGAAAGAAATTGAGAGTAGGAATACCTCCTTAATAACCACTAGATCACAGGAAACCTCATAAATCCTAGTAGGGGAAATAAATTTCTTCTCCAAAGGTTTAGTTTTTTCTCCAACTCGCCCTTCCTTAAGAGTGGCTTCTTTACCTTCCAGTATTGAGGGACTAAACAACCCCACCAGAAACTGGTCAATGATGGTAGCTTTGGGGGGAACAGTCACAAGATCCCAATAAGTGTTGGTGTTAACCCATCGATGGGGGAAACTTGTGAAAGACATTACAAAATGTAAGTGTAGCGTATACATAAATGAGATATACAAAGTGCAATAAATCAATACACACTTACCATAGTTGTAGGACCAACAACTGTTGTGGATGCAACTTCAACCACCTCTTTCGCCGGAGAAACATCTACCAAAGAGGGACTGCATTCTAAGATAAGGGGAATATTTTATTCACGCTGAGGGGACGACGAATGAGTGTTAACACTAAGAGTATGTTGAGATAAATGGCCTTCAACACTAAGCATTGCCTTAGAATTTTTATGCTCTGGGTCATCACTATAATCATCAAGGATTGTATAATCCATGGGAATAAAACCAGGCTTCTCAGTAGAATACATTCGACGAAGCCTTTGAGATGGTTGAACCAAAGGAGAGTCCTCTTCCTCATCATCATCCTCATCTTCCTCTTCCTCCACCTTTTCACCCTTTTCAGGAAGAAACTCATCCTCAATATCTTTAAGAGGAACTTGGACCTCGGGACTAGATCGCATCCTCTTACGACCAATAATAGGGACAGGGGGAGTGAAAGAGATACCTCCTTTAGCAATCTGCTTGGCCAAAATAAATCACGCATCTACATATCCTTAATTATATTGCCTCAATAAATTATCAAGTAACTCCGTGCATTAATCGACCAACTAGGTGTCTGGAGAATAGTGAGATTGAGATGTTTGAGAAACGCTAGAAGGGGCAACCTTTCTCTTTTTGCTGGCGGTTCTTTTCTTGGTTTCACTACAGTAACTCTCAAAACATCAATGGGAGTTTCCTCTTCAACAGCAAGTCGAGAGGTAGCAGGAGGATCCACAAGCTCCTCAACTTGCTGAGAACTGGAGGCCCCTTTCTTTTTCTTCAAAATAACTTCACTTAGAGGCGCTAAAGGTGGAAGTTCTTTGGGGGTGATGGTATTAGCTTCGCTCTGGGGAAATTTGGCTTGATTGACACTACAAGTCCTCAATTCCAACTCATGAGGTGGAAAACATTTAATAATGTGGTATATGGGTTCTCGTTCAATAACCTTAACGAAACCACCAAGGGTGTTGGGACATAATACATTAAGGTACTCAACGGACCTACTACATCATGTGAGACGGGCAGGGATAATAATTTGGCCTTGTCATTGGTCAGAAAGAGTGGCTATGGTCTCAATTAGGAAATAGTTGCACGCCTTCGAGAAGTTTGAATATCCTTCGGTAGTAGTGTGATTGAGAAGGTTCACTCCTTGGTTAAAGCCAAATTGCATGGTTGTGTGATGGGGTGAGTAGGTTGTGAAGTAGTTCAACCATTCTATACATGAGGTAAGTTCTGAGGGAATAAGAACCAATAGAACATTTGAAGAAGGGAAATTGAGAGCAAAAGATTGATCAACCGTCTGGACTAGTCGAGCAACATTCTCAAAAAAGGCATTGGTAAAGAATTAATCGATAATAGAGTAAGGACAAAAGTTAAAACATTAAACATTGTCAATAAAAGGATAGAAAGACTTCCTGGATTCCTTATGGTTCTAAGAGAGGATTAGGGGGACCTTAACTTCATGAGTAGTAGGGAGTAAGTCTGTTGGGGCATATTCAAGAAACCAGGCATAAATGAACGTTGTCAGAAGTATGTGATTGGCATAATTGGACACATAAAAAAGGCCAAGAGACGGGGCAAAATCAGTTTGAACCCTATCAATCTAGGTGTAAAGAGAACCAAGGGGCATAGCAGCTAAGGGTACTTTCATCCCAAAGGCAATGCGAACAACTAGATTTATAAGAACCCTCCTAGGGTAGTCATGGGGTTTTTCGAGAAAATAGAACCTCAAGAGGATGATCCAAATATACCTAGTAAGATCAATCCTACTCCCATACCCTTCTCCAGTGGGAGGCATTTCAATAACATTTTTATCTTTGGGTCTTTCTTGGCTTACTCACGAGTAAGGGAACTTGCTTTATCCTCCATGTACAAGAAATACATGATAATCTCTGAACAAGTTCACTTATTATAGGTCTTTATACACCTCTCAATCAAACCCTTCAATTCCCTACGCTTAGCCGCTTCTTCTTTTGTAATAGTTTTCACAAAAAAGGTATCAGTTCCGGCAGTTTCCAAACTAAGAAGCTCGAACACATCCTCTAGGGTTTATGAACTCACCCCAGGTAGCAACGAAGATGTGGGTCCTATGACTCCAGCGAGAAACTAGGGTTCTCAATGTGTTATTATTTTTTGCCAAAGTTACATTGCCAAATAATTTGGTACAGGATTAACCAATTGTCAGCAATTCCACAGCGTACTTACCATGGATATAATCAGTCCAAGCACCTAGTCCTTCACAAGATCCACCAGCTGATTCAAACTCAACCTTTGAGTAGAAATAATATCCCCTCTCAACTCTGAACCGAGTAACAGTGGAACTAGGGACATAGGCGTAATTCTCTCTCACATCGTCTTCACCAGCTAACAAGTTCAAACCCTCTGCCTTAGAAATAAAGGATTCAAGAAAAGAAAAAGTGAACTCCCAAAACTTGTCTACAGTGCCAAAATAGAGGGCACGGCTGTATTTCACCCACTGTAGACAACGGTCAAAAATACCGCAGGAAGTTTCTTGAGCAACAATACTTGCGCATGAGGGAGTTCTTCTCACAACTTGTGCTATGAGAGAAAGAAGAAAATTAAAGAGAAGAAAGGAAAAGAAGAAATCTTGGGAATCAGAGAATAATGTTTGCTCTCATAAGTTAAGGAAACACTTTGCTCAAAAAACCCAAAGGTAAAAAGGTTTGGGTATCAGAGGAAACCCTTTTATTGGGGACGTATTGTTTTGAAAAATAACGTGACTGAAACGGAAAGACGTGCATGGGAAATGTTATCATCACAAAGAAATTTTAGCCAGCTCAACATGCTCATGTGGATTACACGCGCGGGGCATCAACCGACGCGTATACGGCTGTAAAAAAACTTTGTCAGATACATTTAAAATAAAGAGACACGGTAATGATTAACTTTTAGGGGGAAATTCAAGAGATGTTTGGGGGTTAAACTTTATGACTTTTCACACTTGGGAAAGTAAATGGTTTTAGGGGAAATTTTATTAAAAACCACTGTAATTACCCAAGATAAAAGACGAAGAAACAGAAGTAGCTGGAGGTGTAATACCATGAGAGAAGGAAGAGTTTTCAAGCAACTTTAATACAGGCTAAAGTTACCCACGATTTTATTTTTATGCTGTGTAAATATACAAATCCGTGAGTTCTTTTTACTTATAACAAATACATGTGCATATCAATCAAGTTAGAACTCGAACTCATTTTTTTATACAGATATATTTATTCAAACAAACAAATACCTCTACGAAGGGGAAAATATAGAGGGAGGTCCAGGCTTAAAGTTGATTAAAATAGCACCAACATTTCACAAGAAAGATTAAGGATGGTTGCTCTCATAAAGCTGAAGTTACTCGAACGATCATATAAAAAAGGTGGCTCGCAAGAAGATAAGTTTCTTGAATTATCATGTAAAAAATATGGTGTTGATACCAAATTTAGTCAGCTGACGTGGTCCAATCAAATGAAGACACGTGTCAACATACATAACAAATACAAATACTTTCAACGAACAAAATACTGTCACCGAGCTACTAAGGCGTTCCGAGCTACTTAAACATACCAAGCAACTTAAGCGGTCCGAGCTACTTAGCGTGCATAGCATCCAAATAAAGAAAACCAAAAGGCGACTACGCGTTAAATGCACATTATTATTGTACAGATGTATATGTCTACTAGATAACAGCGCATTACCTTTTCATATGTACAGCCTCAAGGATATAAATACATTGTAACATCCTCATAAGAGGAGGACTTTTGATCTCAGAGTGAACCTATCATCGAGATTCAAGGAAAACAGTCAGCTATACAAAAACAGTGGACGTAGGCCATTTTCATAAGGCTGAACCACTTTAAAAATCCTTTGTCTTATTTATTCATTTTTATCTGTGATTGATTAATTAGATATAATCTAGTTTTTTACATCAACAGATTGGCGTCGTCTGTGGAAAGCGACTATACTTATCATTTTTCACCAAACAACTCATCATTTATGGCTGAGATTCCTGAATCCAGTAATTGAAACACCGGGGTCCCTCCAAACCCCTCTACTCCACCAAATATTCAAGATTTGGATGGCATAATGGCTAATTTAGCCCAAGGGCAAACAACCATGCATCAACTAATACAAACTATCCAACATGGAGTGCCGACCCAATCAGGACAACGAATTGCTCAGAGAAATACCCATCTTCCATCTTCAAGAACTAGACGAACGCTATTCCCGAAGGTCTCTCAATCTAGACAAATTAGCTCATATCGTTCTGAGAGGACTAATGATCCTTCGTATCAACCTGGTCAGACTTCATCAGTACGAGCTACAGATTCCCAACGGAATGTCACTTTAACCCCAGAACGGGCTAGTGCTCTGGAGAGGTTGAGTAGAGTCTCTCCGTTTGATCGATTAGGCCCCAGGAAGAATAGAAATCCTCCTAGGATCACGTCGAGCAACTCCCAATATCCATCCAATCTAAGGGAAGGCTCTGCCCAATCACGCCCAATAACCCGTAATGAGAGGTCCCAAGAGGAAAACTTAACCCGAACGGTTGCTCGAATAAATAGGCCTGAGGTGGGAAACGATGCATGGAAAGGATCTATTCAAAGGTTGGAAAACAGGTTAGGGGAAATGGCTAAGGCCAAGAATCCCCTACAAAGAACTTTTATATAAGGGACACCATTCGTGTGGGCAATCATGGATTTTCCCACGCCATCAAAATTCAAAGCTCCTATGGTGACACCTAAATATGATGGAAAAGCTGATCCTGTCCTCCATATAGAGCAATACCAAGCTGCTACCGATATCTATGCAGTTTCAGAAGAGATGAGATGCAGGACGTTTTCAAGTACTCTCACCGAGTCAGCTCAGATATGGTACAATAACCTTCATTGGTGGAAGATTGCAACTTTCCTTCAACTGGAAGAGCTTTTCATAGGAAATTTCTATTTTGGAGCGAAACCAGTTAAAAGAGTAGCACATTTACTAAGCGTTAGACAGAAGATAGAAGAAAGTACCAGGGACTATATTACTCGTTTTAATAATGAGAAACTTTAGGAAATTGATTACGAGGAGAAGACAGTAATTACTACTCTGATGAGTGGACTGTTAGCAGACAAGTTATACTATACTTTGGCCAAAGATCCACCTAGGACCATGGCAGAACTGATGGCAAAGGCAGCCAAGATCATGAACGCTGAGGAAGCCATGGTTGCGAATAAGAATACATACACTAAGGAGACCAAGGTTGAGGCCAATAATATCGATAAGAAGGATCAGAAGAACAATGGTGGCAACAAGCAGTCGAAAGTTAAGCAAATGCTGGAGCAGATGAGGAAGTATATAAATTATACTCCCTTGAATGTAAATATAAATCACATTCTGGAGGAGATCAAGAACAGCGAGGAGTTAACCTGGCCAGAGAAGATGAAGGCAGACCCTGATAAAAGGGACAAGTCCAAATATTGCGAGTTCCATAAAGACCATGGCCATACGACTAAAAGTTTCATAGCTCTCCAGAATGAAATTGAAGCACTCATTAGGCGAGAAAAATTGGCTAAGTACTTTGATCACCAAAATGGTGGAAAAACCAGCAACAGAGTAAGGCAAAGATCTAAGTCTCCTCACCGAATAAAGGAAGACTAGAAGAGAGATCACGAAGATGATCCAGAAGATGACCCCGATCTCCCCAAAAGGCCAAAATAGCCAGAGCGCGAGGTATTTTCAATCCATTTTGGATCATTTGAATGTAATGTCATTACAGGTGGAGATGCAGGAGGTGGAGATCTCACTACGGATAGGAAAGCTTACCTCAATGAGGCCCAAGCTTGCTCTTACATACAACGCATAAACTTGGCTGACGATGAGCGCCCGAGGAAGGTGAACAGGGATATACCAGTCATTGGTTTTTCTAAAAATGCCCTGGCAGGTGTACTATATCCTCATGACGACCCATTGGTGATCAAGATGAGAATGAAGGAAGTGGTGATTTCACGGGTACTAGTGGATAATAGTAGCTCTACCGATATCATGTTCTACCCACGCTTTGATAGTTTGAATCTGAAGTTAGCACAATTGGAGCCATATCATAGGCCCCTCCTCAATTTTACTGGAGAAAAGGTTTTTCAACTTGGGATGATCAAGTTGGACATGCTCATTGGTACATGGCCTGCTTGCCGAACAGAACGAGTATGCTTTTTCATAATGGATAAAAATGTTTAATCAGCCTACAACATCATCATTGGAAGATTAGGTCTGAAGAAGTTTGAGGCATTACAATCTACTATACATTAATGTTTAAAGTTCCCAACCAATTTTAGAGTGGGAGTTGTGAAAGGCGACCAGAAAGTAGCTCGGGAATGCTACTATTCATCTATTGAACAAGAAGAACGAGAAGAATCCAGGAAGAAGACTACTACATATCAAGTGGATGAAACAGAAGATGCAGAGATTGAAACATTAGATCCTAGAGACGAGTCTCAACTCGTGAAGGGACAAGTCATGGAAGCCACTGAAAATATCATTCTAGACGATGAACACCCAGAAAGAACAACCCAAATTGGTGCATCATTGGATGCATCGATAAAACAAGAACTGGTAGCATTTCTAAGGCGTAGAAAATAGACTTTTGTATGGAGTCATGAAGATATGCCAGGGATAGACCCGAGTTTCCTATGCCAAGAGCTCAATGTTAACAAGGAAGTCAAGTCAGTGAAGCAGCGAAGAAGAGTGTTCATTCCTAAAAAGAACCAAGCTATATAGGAAGAAGTAGAGAAACTATAGAAAGCATTTTTTATTGAGGATGTCAAGTATCCAGATTGGCTAGCAAATGTGGTCATGGTAAAGAAGAAAAATAACAAGTGGAGGATGTGTGTGGACTTCACTGATCTTAATAAAGCCTGCCTAAAGGATCATTTTCCTCTGCCTCGAATCGATCAGCTGGTAAATGCTACCTCGGGGCATGAATTATTAAGTTTCATGGATGCTTACTCTAGTTACAACTATATTAAAATGAAACCTGAGGACAGGGAAAGTACCTCTTTTATCACCCCAATGGGAACTTATTGCTATAATGTTATGCCTTTCGGACTTAAAAATGCAGGTGCAACCTATCAGAGGCTGATGAATAATGTGTTTGCAGAGCAAATCAGTCATAACATGGAGGTTTATGTCGATGATATGCTGACAAAAAGCAAGAAAGATGCTGATCATTTAGTTGACCTAGGTCACACTTTTGATCAACTAGAGAAATATCAAATGAAGATGAATCCCACCAAATGCATATTTGGAGTACGAGAAGGTATGTTTCTCGAATATATTATTAACTAATGAGGTATCGAGGCGAACCCTGAAAAGATCAAAGCCCTATTGGAACTACGATCTCCAGCTACGAAAAAGGAGGTGCAAAGTCTCACAGGGCGAGTTGCATCACCTAACAGAATTGTGTCACGAGCAACAGACAGATGCCTCCCATTCTTCAAAACACTTAAAAAAAATTTGAGTGGAATGATGAATGCGAGGAGGCCTTTCAAGAGTTGAAGAAATATATGGGGACACCTCCATTATTATCTCGACCAGTGATGGGAGAAAGGCTATACTTGTATTTAGCGGTTTCAGATAATGCGGTTAGCTCAGCATTGATAAAAGTGGAGGACGGAGTGAAAAAACCAGTCTATTACACCAGCAAGTCCTTTCGAGGAAAGGAGATCAGATATCCAAGACTGGAGAAGTTAGCACTAGCGCTAATCGAAGCAAGTAGAAGGATGAGGCCATACTTTTAAGCCCATACTATAATAGTGTATACTGATATGCTATTAAGGCAAGCTTTGCATAAACCGGAGAAATCAAGAAGATTGATGTACTGGGCAGTAGAACTTGGTGAATATGACATAGTTTATGAGCCCAGGTCGTTACTTAAGGGGCAGGCAGCAGCGAATTTTATCGCAGAGTTTACTCATTCTGATGCATTCGAAGAGTAGGAGTTTAATACAGACCAACCCGTGGATATTACGAGATTATCGAAGATAACACCCGACCAACTTTTATTCGTGGATAACGAAGAAAAGATAACGAGCAACAAGAAGTGTCGGGGGAAGATAAAAGGAAGTATCAAATATTCCACCAAGGAACCCTATCTGACCAAGAGTTTGATAATGAGGTATCTATATGGAATCTATATGTGGATGGCTCTTCGTGTGCCACAGGTAGTGGAACAGGAATAGTTTTAAACAGTCCTGATGCAATTGATATAGAGTATGTTCTATGTTTCCAATTTAAGGCTTCCAATAATGAAGTTGAATATGAAGCTATGATCGTGGGTCTAAGTCTGGCCAAAACCATGAAGGTAG
The DNA here is from genome assembly GCA_949130495.1 of Sambucus nigra. Taxonomy (NCBI): domain Eukaryota; kingdom Viridiplantae; phylum Streptophyta; class Magnoliopsida; order Dipsacales; family Adoxaceae; genus Sambucus; species Sambucus nigra. The sequence continues at coordinate 90,791,477 of OX422219.1, read as the reverse complement.
AGCAGGTTATTGTATTCAGTGACTCATAATTAATCATAAATTAAATTCTTGGGTTGTACGCAGTGAAGGGAGAACTAATGGTCAAGTATCATGAAAAAGATATGGAAGTTATCTCAACTTTTATCGCAGTTCAGTTGATCAGAATACCGAGATTAGAAAATGCAATAGCTGACGCCCGAGCTCGGTTGGCATCAGTAACACGCACTGAGCTATGAAGAATAATCCTAATAGAAATCCTAGTAGATCAGAGCGCAGATGAAGATTTGATGATGAACTTCATTGCCCTCGATTTGGGACCATCCTGGATGGATCCCATCAGGTCCTATATTGAAAAAGGGGCTTTGCCAACTGATAAACTCGCAGCCAAGAAATTGAATTTTAAAGTTGCTCGTTACGTATTGACCAAGGTTCTAAAAAATACGGGGCGTGATTGAGGCGTGGAGGCCAAGCCTTAAGCCTTAGAAGCCTACGCAGGCCTAGGCGTAAAAAGGCGTTTAGGCCTTCTTAATATATTTTAATATTTTTAACCATAATAAGGCTGTTAAAATACAAAAATTGCACATATCATAAAAATATGTCTGAATATGTGCAAATTAAAATACTATTTGATTATTTTGGATGAGATAATGGTTCGATTTGTAAACAAATTCTTTAAAAGGCGACATTGTTTCACTAAAGCATTATTGTTTTTAAAAAAAAGTGCGCCTTGAGGGTTTTACCAAGAATAAGGCGTGAAAAACGTAAGGCGAGGCGTTTCTCCCCAGCCTTAAGCCTAGGCATGCCTAGGCGGGTTTTTTAGAACAGTGGTATTGACTAGTGACATTTTGTATAAAGAGGAGTTATAGCATGACTACAGAGATGTGTCCATCCCACCAAAGTTAAAGACTTGATTGAAGAGGTTCATGAAGGGTCTTGTGGAGCCCATGTAGCAGGTCGGATGCTTTTGCAGAGAATAACAACGCAGGGCTACTACTGGCCAACGATGAGAGCTAATTACGCAGCTTATGCTAAGAAGTGCGATAAATGCCAACGTTTCTCTTCCATCCGAAGAACTCCCCAAGCATTTTTAACACCCATTACGTCCCCTTGGTCATTCGCCATGTGGGGGATAGATTTGGTCGGGCCACTTCCAACGACCAAAGGGAGATTCAAATACCTCATAGTTACTGTGGATTATTTTACCAAATGGGTGGAAGTTGAACCTCTCATTGATATGACATATGACAAAGTCTATCAGTTTATTTGGAAGAGTATTATTTGCAGATATGGTCTCCCACACGCATTCATTACTGACCATGGAACCCAATTTGACAACGAGGAATTCGTTGCATATTGTCATCAATCCAATGTACAGAAGATCCACTCTGCCCCAGGCTATCCCCAAAGCAACGGTCAAACTGAAGTGACGAACAAAACCCTACTGAATGGTTTGAAAAAATGGCTAGATGATGCAAAGGAAAACTAGATTAACGAGTTGCACTCTGTGTTGTGGTCTTATCGCACTACACCATGAACAGCAACTGGGGAATCTCCGTACATGTTGGCATTCAGGAGTGAGGCTGTCATACCTACTGAATTGGGTTCACCAACACATAGGGTGCTTAATTTCAAATCTCCCATAAGCGACTTGATGAGGCGTTTAGACTTGGATATGCTCGAAGAAGTTAGGTAAGAAGCAACAATCAGGAATGCAGTATACCAATAACGAACAGCCTTGTTCTACAAACAAAAGGGTGAAGAAGTACAATTTGAAAGAGGGGGATTATGAAAGTGATCCAAAAGCATAACAAACTGGAGGCCAACTGGCATGGACCTTACAGAGTAACTGAAGTTGTTCGTCCTGGGACATACATAATTCAAACTTTGGAGGGAGAAGAATTCAAGAACGCATGGAATGCAAAGTATCTGCGCAAGTACTATCAGTAATTAAAATCCATATGTAACACATTTCTTTCAATATGAATAAAGTGATGTTTCACCCATATTTCTTCCTTGGTTGAAATTTTTTCAGAATATTAGTGCTACACACTACACAAACACAAATTCAGAGCAGCAACCACCAATTCTAGTTGGTCGGCAATTCATTAACCACCAACTCCGGTTGGTCGGCATTTCATTAACCACCAACTCCGGTTGGTCGATAATTTATTAACCACCAACTCCGATTGGTCGACAATTCATTAACCACCAACTCTGATTGGTCGGTAATTCATTGACCACCAACTTTGGTTGGTCGGCAATTCATTAACCACCAACTCTGGTTGGTCGGTAATTCAATAACCACCAACTCCGTTTGGTCGGCAATTCACTAACCACGGACTTCGGTTGATTGGTACTAAACTAGGCAAGAAGATGGATGACCTCCCGAGGCATTCACTAACTAGGCAACAAGGTAATCCTGAAGAGATTACTACAACTAAGCAGGAACATGGGATGAAAATCATTCCATTGCTTAGGCCCAAAGAGTGACAAGACACTATAATCAGATAACAAATGGGACAAGTTTCATCGTATAAAAATGAAATAGGACATTTCGTCCTTCTACAGATATATATATATATACACACACACATATTTACCAGTGAATAACAAAGACATTTTACAAAATATTTCTAAGAAAATGAAATTATAAAAGAAACTAAACATTTCTTTATTAAAACCAAGCAGATTACATACAATATGAAATTTGATTCATTACATAAAATGTCCTATTCTATGGGTTTCTTTCCCTCTACTTTTGAAACAGGTTCCACCCCAGCTGGAGGATCTTCTAATGCAGAAGGGGAGTTTATAAAGTTCATATCTTGCAGCATTCTGACATTAATTATGGATGGTCGATCAAGCAAGTGCTTTGGACGAGATATCTCAAAGTTTGAATGAAGACTATAATCACCGAGATACTTGGAGATCAAAATCCGAGGAATGGCGCGGGCTGGAATCCAACTAAGGTCAAGTTTGAAAGCAGACACAGGTAAATCAAGAACTCCAGGTTCATAATAATCCCATAAGAAATTACCTTGCTCCATTTTCAGAACACATAAGGCATTCAACCATCCCTGCTTATATCCTTCGTTGTTCGACTGCTGCAAACGAGCATCAAGATGATACAGAGCTTCATTATACCCAGCCATCCCAAATTCCCTGGGCTGCTTGTGGAATTGATAAGTCAATCTATCAAGTTGCTAGTGAAGCTTTTTCACCAGAATTTCTTTACTTTATAGTGCAGAAGTTTGATTGGAGAGTTGGTCGGTGAAACTCTGAATTTTTTTAGACATTTCTGCCAAAGCCTGATTCTTCACCGTCAATTGAACGGCTTGATTTTCTAAGGCCAATTGAGTTCTTGTCTCATCAATAGTAACCCGACCAGCCCTTGCTCGTCCACGAGAAGAAGATCTTGCTCTTCCACGAGAAGGTGTGGAAAGCCCGATTCGTTTCAAAGTCTCTAACTCATCCCGTAAGTTAGCATTTTCTATTTCTAAAAAGGAAAAACCATCATCATTAATTGGGACCAAGGCTCCCGAAGAAGAGGAGGCCGCAGATTTGAGTTGTTTAACTTCTTCCTACAACACGATATTCTCTTGCTCTAGCAGCTTTGCAATATGTCTATGCTCTTCAATATCAAGCTTTAACACACTATCCTTTTTCTCATGGGCTGAAATATACTTGTCATATCACCTGTCAGCGCTCAATTGTTGGTACTTTTTCTCATAACCTTTATGCAAAAGTGTAGTGTATTCTCAGTATTGCTGTTGAAGTTCCTCAATCATTCCTTAAAGATCTTCAATCATTTTATAATAAGCCACATTATTGGCTATAACATGATCAAGTAGGCACTTCAAGTACTGGTAAGCATCAATTGCTCTCTCAGAGGCATCTAATCCGAGGATGTCAATTATTTAGGCCTCAGTTAAGTCTGCATGACCAACTTTGAAATAGTCATTGCACTTCTTCATCAACTTTGTATCATTAGCTGATAAGAGTTCCATCCTGGCCACAAACTAGCAAAGAGAAAATGAAAAAAAAAAATCAACAATAATGCGAACAGAGAAAGTAAGAGAGAAATTCCACACGAATAAAAAAAGTTCATTTTTTATTCATTACAACAAAGGAAAACACATTTCAGGGTTACATCGAAGAAACAACACAATAAAAGACTCGAACAACTTTAAACCTTCTCCTTATTTCCTACGACTTCTTTGGACGGTTTGGATGAAGGGATTTATTGCTTGGGGGGAAATGGCAGTTGCTCGGCAGATGTGCTAGCTTATTGGACTTGCTTGGAGGGTTAAACAACAGCAACAATGAGGACCTGCTCTCCTATCATCATAGAAGACTCATTTGATGCAGCTTTATCTTCTTCTTCTTCCCCGGGAGAGGGAGGAGGGCCATGAGTATGCTCCTAGAACAACTCAGAATCTTCAGCAACCTGTAACATCCTGCCTAATTAAATACCGGTTGGCCAGTCCCATACCAAATTAAAACAGAATATACAGTTGGCTCATTCTTAGCATCACTGTCGAAAATATTTACAACTCACCCAATACTCAATTAAGCTGGTGTTAAAAACTTTCCAAATTTAAATTTCAACAAAACCATTTTTAGTTTAAGAATAACACTACACATTTTATTCTACAAAACTGGTAACACAATAAATAACACAAAAGAATTTAAATGCAATTGGAATAAACATTCCCCAATAATATAAATCATTTACAATAATCCCAACAATGTTGAATGTATTAAAAAGTCCCGAATACAATAGCATTTGACCTCGATAGAAAAGACAACTGAATCCTTTGGGCGACATGCCCTAACTAAGAATACTGTGAATTAAAAGATGAAAGGCGTCTAGGCAAAACTCCATCAATCCATAGCCCGTCATAATCCGCTAACGTTGGCGTCCCTGTTTCTGGACACCTGATATAGAGATACAATAGAAGAGAAAATATGCAAGGAAACGGGTCAGAGCCCGAATGTGTAGATTATTTTTTAAACAACAAGTATTTAACAAGTGCAATAAAGCATTCATTATGTACATGTTAGATCCAACTCTCACTTGCAATTCTCACCTCTCAACTAGAGTGCACACTTAACGTTTCCTATTAACCTCCTAGTTAATGGTTCCTCTTTTCTAGTCTCCATATATAAATTCCATTCCCATATCATAATCCCCGTATGTCCCATACCATACGTCACATTATTATTCATTTACATTTCTCCTCGTTTCTCATTAACATGAATCATTTCTCATTAATATGAACCATTTCTCATTAACACGAGTTAAGCTTTTCAATTCTATAAGCATAAACATTTATTAACTTAATTCCATTATCTTTCTCTATTCACCGTTATCTACAATTATCACCGTAGATAGATTTAAACACAATATATAATTATGTAACCATTTAATCCATTATATATATATTCATATATAATACAGCACCCCGAGTCACAGCTGTGGTACAATGCATTACTCTGCTATCATGTCCCATCATCGCATGTCGCTGAATAGGGGACTACAGGTTCAATAAGATTCCACGAACCACAAACAACAAACAAATTGGAGGCGAACATAGTTCTCGTATCCATGGGTCACGCACATACATACGTACCCACAGTCAGCGGACTTATCAACTCCCCGATAAGTCTTTCATAGACCTATGTTCTCGAGCGACAAATCAAAGATCCCATGGATTCATCAGGATATGACTGCCCTCACACGTAAACCTCCCACCGATAGCAAGTAAGCTAGGTATGTCATACACATAATCATCAATCAATCAAATAGGTATTATCATACCTATAATATAATATCAATAAGGTAATTATCACTATCCTAAGATATTTCCCATACGTAGCATTATATTTCTTTTAAAATATCATATCTATACTTCATAAATTAATTATCCTCGCATCCTATAACATCTCTCCACTACCGACGTCGTTAAGGTTCATACGCGGAGCGTCTCGCAAAGAGAAATCCAAACAAGGAACCCCTCCAATACACTACTACTTAACTTTGTCGATCGAGGAGGTCCGAAAACTTAAACTATGCGATCGGGATAACCTCATACCCTCTTTAAAACAAATGTATTCTAAGCTCCCATCTCATAAGATTCAAATAGGTTTTTCCTCATCTTATATTCAGTAAGAAATTACTAATATCCTACTGGTCCATAACATTATTTCTCCCGAACTACTACGAGTTTAGTTCTCCTTTTCATTAAGGTTAAAATTGATAGTTTCAAATCTCTTATAAACACATATTCTTTCTCTTAGGATTAAACCCTATTGTAAACTTAAGGATACCCAGGTGTTACATTAAATCACCCCTACTGGTCCTATCTTTAATCCTCATACATCTCCATTTAGAATTTAACAAATGAATCTAGCAACCGAAATTCCATTCGATATAATTTTCATCATTTTAATCACTTGAATCCAAATAAAATTAATTCAAATCTTAACAAGGGTTTACTGATATTTTCTAAGTTCCAAAATATTCAAATAATAATCACCAAAGATCTATAAAAGTTTTGGGATAAGAATCAACATTTAAAAAGAAACAACTTTACTTAATCAGGGGAGGTCGATCGATCGAAGGTAGGGGTCGATCGATCGATCCCTCAGGTCCAGGCCTGTTTTTCTGCATTTTCTGCAACTACGGGTTTAACAACTTTTGATCATTTAAACCTTCATCTAAACATCCCAAATGACTTATAAACTTTACTACATTATATATCAACATATATGAACGATTTCCAATACTCTAAACATCCTAGAATCATCAAAGGATTGGATTAAAAAGCATGTTTATCTCCTTATTCCCAGAAATTTATTAACATAACCTCTTCAAGAACACATCAATGGTTTCCATCATTTCTTCAACAGATTCATGACTAATTCGTGGATTATTAATATCCTAACACATGAGTTAAATTCCTATATCATTTCAGTTTTTCCAGAAATCCATTTAATGATCCATTATCTCTTCCAAACATGAATAATCTTCTCTTTTCATACTATTCTAACATGGACAATATACAAACTTAAATTGCTATTATTAAACACTTGCCTTTACTGTAGGTCTGATCCTTTGGTGTAGTATATTTCAGTTGGTTGTCCCTTCTCCGGTCAAACTCCAGTGGTGGTTGGTGGTGGCGAACCTTGGTTCTTGTTCTTCTCCTTCCCAAGTGGCTTTTCCCTTCCCAAGCACTCTTACACTCTCTCTAGGAAGATGGCTGCTCTTATTTGTGAAGAGGATATGAATAACCCCCATACACTTAATCTACCAATACTTATAATAGTGCCAAATCCGTAATCACTATTCATCCCCCCTAGAAAAATGCCCAAAATGCCCTTTCGGGTTGTCTATTCATTTCCAAATGACCCGAGACTCAAAATTAACATCCAAATAGACTTTTCTAACTATTTCAAACCTTCCGAACACAACGACACAGTCGAAATAACTATTAGATCGATAGAAAATAAATTTCCTTTTCAATCTAATAAACTAGTCCCGACACGTCCCATACCACGTCTGACTAAAAATATAAATTACCGAATTTATATCATACAGTCATATCAATGACATCACATTCATATATTACCTAAATATCTTTAAGTAATATTCAGAATCATCCATTTTAATATCCACCATCCGGATAAAACCCGAATGAATTAATTAATAATAAAATCCAATTAATCCATTAATTTAAAATATAACCATTTTAAAAGTCATTTAAAATTACGGGGTATTACACAACCTTTGATTTCTTCAAATATGCTATCCATCCATCCCTAAAATACTTAACACTGGCATACTCCATTTGAGAAGACATAACAGCTAGGCTCTTATCCCAACCAACACTAAAAAATTTCTTAACAGCAACTTTCCTTTTTTCTCTCTCCAAGGAAGTCTTTTCCCTAAGGAGCTCTTCGGTATATTTTAGTTTTTCTTCTACCTATGTCTTACGTCGTTCAGTATCTTGAAGCTTGGCGATATTTTCCTCGGCAGATTTAAGCTTGACTTCAAGCTCCTTTTCACGTTGTTCAGCGTCCTTTAACTTTTTCTCCAACTCTTTGGAGGTAGTCACAGCTTGATCTCAATTTATTTCAACAGACTTGAATTGTTTCTCCCATGCATTTTTGTCTTCCTTGTACTTCTGACGAGATTCCTTCAAAGATTGAGTTAATCCAGCAAAAGCTTCTTCTACCCTACCCGAGTAGGTGGAAGCCCTGATGGATTCATCTTTCTTCAAAATACTATTGAAACACATCACGGGATGAAAATAGAAAGAAGTTTAATTCAATATATGAACATGGTACTAGAGGATAAAGGACTCAGGCTAACAATACTTACTGACGCAATGTGTTGAGTAGCCAAAGTAGTAATTCTCTCACGAGAAAAGGTGTCTTCAATACCTTAGAATTTTGGGACAGTCCAAGATCTAATCAAGCCCATAGCAGAGCTCGGAGGAATAAGAGTTGGAACATTACTAGTAGGACATCTTTTCAATATCCTCAGAGGAGCACTTTCAATTAAAGATGATGTCTCTCCTTGTGAGATGGAAATAGTTTAAATTGAAGGTGCTACCTCTTTTGGAAGCACGAGGGCCTTCTTACCAGTTTCCTTAGCAGCAGTAGATGGGGGTACATATACAATCTTTGTCCCCTTATCTGGGGCATCCTGATTATTCTTCTTTGTCCCTTCAACGGCGAGGGCAGACTTGTCAAAAAATGCGGGAGCTTTCCTCTTCTTCATCAGATCAGTAAAAGGAGTACTTAAATCAGAAGAAGATCTTTCCACACTGGTTTCAAAAGTTGGTATCCGATCAAGATCAACCACCACAGGACGAGAAATGAAAGATGAAGTGGAGCTTCTGTATCTCAACTAATATGAAGCGGACCTCACGTGCTCTCCATTGATCGACTGATGCAAGCTCCAGACAAGTTTTAAATTTTTTATGTTAACGTCAATCTCTTTTGGGGGCTTCCTTTTACTGTCAACTGTAACAAACAAAATTAATGTCAGTGATGCATTTCATCGAATACAAAGTAAATAAGATCAAAAATAAAAATAACCTATCACATTTCCATAAAGAGAAAACCTGGGACCTTGGTATACATCATTTTCATTTAATGGAGGGTGTTGCCAATTTTTCATCACAACCCCATGATCAAAATAATCCTTATTGGCATCGGGAAGATTGACAACTAAAGATCTATTCGAAAACCTAGTTTTTAAATAGAAAGTAGTGTCACTGGTAACCCATCTATAACAATACGTAATTTCTGGAATTCCCAAATGAGTTCCATGAAGTTGATTCAACCTATATACGCCATTTACTACCCTCCATGTATTTGGAGCTACTCTTGCAGGTAAAATATCAAAATATTGGCAAAACTCCAAACACAGGGGATTTGGCGGGAAAGAAAAGCCAAACTCAGCTACAAAAAGAGTTGGGAACCAGTGTCCCTTCGCTAAAGAAAATAAATCAGAAGGACAAGAAAGTTCTTCCAAAATAACCCACGAAGGGATTGAAATATCAGACCGAAATTTATCCAACGATTCAACAAGATAAACCATGGTGAATAAATTAAATAAAGAAGAAGGAAGAAAACTTTATAGAAGAAAAAGATATCGATTGACAATGAATGATGGAAAGAACGAAGGCACAAGATAGAGAGAAAATGAAGAGTTCAGAGATACAAATTTGAAAAGTAGAAGACGATAGGATTTTTATCGCCCTTAAATACTTTACCTCGGGAATAGAGAAAAGCAATTATCACAAGGAAAGACGTTTGCATTTCAGGCGGCTAAAAGTGGAAAAAGGGCACAAATATCGAAGTGATCGTGAAAATTCAAAATATTTATGAAGCTTGATATTATGCGCTCAAAAAGGAATTATATAGAATAAAAATCTTCCTAAATCTCTGAAGACCAGTATTCCGAGAAGTTTTCAAACAAAATATTCCACACTCTTCTTCAACCTCAACTGTGAAACATTGGGGGCTTCTATTGATACCAAATTTAGTCAACTGATGTGGACCAATCATATGAAGACACGTGTTAACATACATAACAAATATAAATACTTTTAACGAACAGCATACTGTCACTGAGCTACTCAGGCGCTCCGAGCTACTTAAACATACCGAGAAACTTAAGCAGTCCGAGCTACTTAGCGTGCAGAGCATCCAAATCAACAAAACCAAAAGGTGGCTACGCATTAAATGCGTTTTATTATTGTACAAATGTATATGTCTACTAGATAACAGCGCATTACCTTTTCATATGTACAGCCTCAAGGCTATAAATACAGTGTAACCTCCTCATAAGAGGAGGACTTTTGATCTCAGAGTGAACCTATCATCAAGATTCATGGCAAACAATCAGCAATACAAAAACAGTGGATGTAGGCCATTTTCAGAAGGCTGAACAACTTTAAAAATCCTTTGTCTTATTTATTCATTTTTATTTGTGATTGATTAATTAGATATAATCTAATTTTTTACATCAACAGGTGGCTTACACAAAGAGAAGTTACTCGAACGATCATTTAAATAAGGTTTCTTACATAAAGACAAGCTGCTCGAAGGACCTCCTACAAATACCAAGGCCATGAGATAAACTTGGAAAACACAAATTGTAATATTAAGATTGATGTACTTGTATTTAGTCCTCTTTGTACATATAATAATTACTTTGTAAATCTTTGAGGTTACTTGGTATCTTCGAGGGACCATGTATGGTAGTAAATGAGAGAGCTTACATGCTCTATCGAACAACCTTATTCTGGGTATCTCCCAGGGATTTGGTTTGGAGGATTGGGTGCAAAACCTTGGTTTATACACAACATGGCCAGTAGTATCTCGAGATACCATCTCTGGGAACCCATTCAAACTTCATCAATCCTAAACATTTGTCCAGAAGATTAACCTCTAAATTTTACGCACACCACAGGTTGTTCGAATAGTCATTAGTCGAACAACCTTCAATTTTTGATGAACTAACTTTTTGAGTGATGTAACAGCACATCCCTCGCAGGTTACTATTTACCAACTCTTTAATGTCAGCATGTCTGACATTCAGGAATACGATAAAATATCACTCACGTGAAGATATTCCTAGGATGGTAGGTCCACAGCTGGCACGTCACTTCTTATTTAATGCGTTCATAACTCTAAAGAGTCTAAACAGTGTTCCGGCCAAAATATCATATCTAGATCATTTAATGCAATATCTTTGGCATTAAATGCACAAGATTATTAACATCAAGAGGGGTCAAACGCATTTATTCAGGAAGGTCACTCGAGTGATCTGTCTCCCCTATAAAATACCTCCAAAGTTATACTATTTGGGGATCGCACTTTTCTAGCCTAGAATTGCTATCAAAATACTCCCATACATGAGAGTTTATCGTGAGAACATTTATTAAGACACCAACCCCATTTACTCCATTTGGGTTTAAGGTTACTGCCATGCCTTTATTTCCCTTTATTTCCCTAAAGGTGCTTGTGCCCACTCCCTCCGACCAAGTCAACTACGGGGTTTCCCACATTGATTATTTTACTATAGCATTTATGTTGAAAGAACATATTTAATACATGGGTTTTGTATATTGAATGTGACGACTTGATACTTGCATTTATTGTTGTCAATTATTGTTCTAAGATCATAATTATCATCTTGATAAGGGGTTATGCCTCCCTTGACATTAATATCATTTCAAGAACTCACCTCCTATAAATTTTAACCCACAACTTATGAAAAATACTTATTTTTCACATATTTACAAATTAAACTCATTTTACTTTCTACTCGAGTTTCACACACTTTAAAATATTCATTAAAGAGAAAGTTCCCCTTTTTACATTTCTCTTGATTATTCGTGTAAAAAATCACATTTTAATGTCACAAAATGGCTTAAGCAAGCCTAATATATTTCTTTGCATAAAGTCACCTTATTTACCTTTAAAATGTCATTATAACACATTTTATTGTATAAAATGTTCAAGACATATATTCTGAAATTTTTATATTTTTAAAACCCATTTTAAATCATCTTTTTGAAATCCATTTTCATACAAAATGATGAGATTGCAACTAATCCGCCCATGGATAAAAACTAGCATATCTCCTACATATATTAAGCCTAATATATGTAAATAAACATGCTAAAATTTTACTAGACTTTAAACCCATATCAAGGTTGATTTTTTCAACCTCTAAAGTCTCCAAATGGTGGTGGAAAGGTTGGTGTAGGAGGAACAACCCCCACCTCCAAAGGTGGCCTCAAGAGATTACCAGATGCATTTTATAAGAAAGCTCCATGAAATCTCCATTAAATCTCTCCTTATTCTCCACAAAATCTTTCTTTTAGCTCCAAGATTCCATCTATAAAACCTCCAACAACTCCAAGAACTTCATCTTCTTCAACCCATCAATACCGTCATTGGCTAGTGAGATAATAAAATGTAGAGATGAAGATGACGGGGATGATGAAAATGATGAACTCCTAGATCCACACCAAAATTCTCCAAAGTCCTTCTTGCTCCCCAAAACCCCTCTCAAAATATCCTACCAGCTGTCCCACTTTGAAATGGAGAGGATGTAGGCTACTTTAATGGAGTTTGGGTGGGGAAAAATGTAGGTGGAGGGAGAGCTACGAATTTGAGAGGTTGTTGTGGCTTGCAAGAGTTTCAAGTGAGAGAGGAAGAATGGAAAAATCTGATATCTTGTGGGTGACAACTCATGAAACCCATCTCTCTCTCTCTCTCTCTCTCTCTCTCTCTCTCTCTCTCTCTCTCTCTCTCTCTTATAATGCATTTCTACTCCAATATTAATTCATAAATCCTTGTTGCAGTTCTTCCCATATGCAAAAGGGGTACCAATGAGTCTACCAAGGTCTGAAATTCTTTAAAATAACCAATCAAGCCAACCAAATAGACCCACTTTGGGGTTGCTGTTTGTCAACAGGTAGGTTGGGGGGGGGGGGGGGGGGGGGACCACCAGCAAAAAAAATACTTTGTTTTCATTTTTCTATACATCATATTTTTCAATGTATTTTTAGGGTCTCATAAATATGATCATTTAATTTTTTTAACCTTCAAATAGTCCTAAACAATTCGCGCAAAGTTGGGTTTCCGCAGTATCGCGAATCGTTAAAAAGTTCTAGGTCAACATTTTTTCTTCTACATGGTAATTTTCCTTATATTTTTAGGGCTCCAAATATGTGGTCACACTATTTTTTATCCCTCCCCAATTGTCCTTCAAAAACCGCACAAGTTTGCATCTTGTGCGACGCGTGCTGGCAAAAATCGCGTTATATTAATCATGACCGTGTCACAATCATTCCTTGGAATTTTCTCATCAAACTTAACCAAGCAACTTATCAGGAGTATTAGAACTTAAATAAATATCCATGAGAACCATGCAACGTGGGGATTATTCTCCTTAATTACTTTTCGTAATGCATCACTTTTCGTGGTATTTGGTGTAATTCTCTTATATATTTATTCCTCAAATTTTTACTTTCAATGAAATACTTTTATTGTCACTAAAAACTTATTTTTCTAGGGTGAGGGTATTACATTCTTCCCTTATTAGAAAATTTCGTCCTCGAAATTCATGGTTATCAACTTTAGAATTCAGTTTCCTACGACTAGTTTCCAATTCTACAGCATCATCGACACTATGGTCTAAATCCAAAGATTTAATTTCCATCAATTCTTTTGCTAACCCAATCATGACGTACACTAATATCTTACTTCTAATCGCAAGCATGCCTAAGTCATCCACAGAAACAATCCCTTGAAATAACCGATATTCAGAAAATATTACGCTACCACTAATGAACTCATCATCATGAATCCTTCCTACGTTAGGATTTATAAGCCTACATTTCCTCAACAATTTTGGGTCACACCTAGCCTAGGCTGATACAACCTCAACATTTCTAAATATACACATCAATGATCATAAGATAGTCACCTTTTCACATTGGTCTGCCCGATCGATATTACCTATAAGATCCTTATGTTAACCTAGAGTGATCCTAATATATATGAGTGATCACATCCTCAATCTGCACAATTCTAAGCTAAGTGCAACACTAACTTCTAATATTTTATCAGGTTCTAATACTCATAATATCCTTGAGTCACAACCTCGAAACCAAAAATTAAGTTGTAACTAGTTACAATGATTAACTAGTGAAATTTGTTAACCTAAATCAATCAAGTAACATATGCAAACTATATGTAACAAACGCAAGACCACGCGTACATACAAACTAGTATAGAAAAAGGTGCCTCCAGATAAGAGCGGACTCATTTACGGTGACGCATCAGCTACAATCGGCTTATCCCGCATCACTACTGGGCTTATGCAGTGATACACCAGAATAAAAAATGATCAATAACTTTCCATTAATGGGATTAAAGATTGCACAAGGAATGCAACGAATCAAGCGACTATCACGCCAAAAGGAAATAAAGAAATTTTGATAATGAATCATGCCACACGAAGTACGAATCCATAACGTACTCTTGAAGTATATAACCCTCACTGATATCTGCTAAAGTCTTAGCCTTTACCCATACCCTAATTATGCCCGTTAACCCTGATGGGGACTAAGCATGAATCATACAGCCTTGCAGAACGAACGAAGTATGAAATCGATTTCTTTGGGAAGATAAGATGATAGGCTTCCCTCCTTAATACTAATTACACATTTCCATCATTGGTAAGAACAACCATCTGAACCAAATGAAATTACATTGCTTACCGTTAGTTATTAACCTATCATACCTAGGTCTCCATAATTTTAACACTCGATAGTGATGATATGCAAATATTACGTATTTCATCCTGCAAACGGACGCATTTTTGCCCCCTCGGGTATCTTATTCCCTATATTTACGCTCGTTAACCAAACAACCTCGAATTTCTACATTAACATGTTTTGCAGGGGTTAATTGAGCTTTTATAGGTAGTTAGATGAAAAGTATGAAGTTCGAACGCATTCCGATGAAGTTTCGTACGCAATCGCACGTTCGGGGGCATTTTAGTCTTTTCACAACTTGGGCAACTGGCCCAATATCTTCACAGAAGTTGTAGCCCTCCTCTTTATCTTTGCGTGTCCATGAACGGTGCACGATTCCGAGTCCAAGCGAAGAAGTTACGGTGATTTCAGCGAAAGGAAAAATAAGGAAATCAAAATAGGAAAAGAAAATAGAAGAAAATAATGCAGAAGCTGCTGCTTGTCTCACCCCTACTTGATCGATCAATCGACCCTTTTGGTCGATCGATCGATCCTTCTATTCAGCCAAAATTTTTCCATGATCGATCGATCGATCCCTTATTTTCTGCAGATGTTTTGCTTTCTTTTCTTTCTTCTTTTCTTTTATTCCAACTTACAATATAATTCAATTTTGTTGTAATATCAGATATACTTAGTTTTAGAATACATCTTAGGTTATGGTTTGGTTTGGAGAGCTCATTTTCTCTTCTTCTTGGGGTGACAACCAATTGGTTTTGTAAGATTAAACTTTCCATCTCATTTACCATTAATATAGTTTTGTTCTTATTTTTCCTTGCTTTGTAAATTAGTTTCCATGCATTGTAATTAGTTTAATTGCTTTATTTCTTGCTTTTCTAGTTTAATTGTTTGAATTTAGTTTAATTCATGTATTGCCCCTAGATAAATAGGGTCGGGATTTCGTTCCACCATTTTCGGGGCTCGAACTCTGAAAATAAGAATTTGTGCAAAATTACGTTTAATTGAACCCGCGCGAATTAAAGTCGGATTATTATGCGTTTAACTTTCTTTGTCATGCAACGTTAGTGTTTATAGAGAGAATCCGAATTTAATCCGCGTGCGACCAATTTTCGATTAAGTGTTTATTCTCGCAACTTTGGCTTAAATTCCTTATTATGTGAAGTTTATGTTTAATTGATGATTCTCGATTAAATTGCTTTCGAGACGGAATCTTGATTAGTAGTTGTTTTGATCCGTATGGTTGGATCATATCCCGATCCTTGCTTTTACTTGATTTAGACTTAACATCTTTTTTCTTTTATTTATATTTACACATCACCCTTTTACACTTTTATTCTTGAATTAATAATTCAATTAAAGTCTATCTAACAATCCCTGTGGATTCGATACCCGACTTACCGCTATACTTGTATCACAAGTGTAGTCGTAACTTAAGTTTTTTTTTATTGAGGATGTGAAACGAAAACAACGATTAGCGTCTTGACACGCGCTACTTTTCACACTTGATAAAAATGGCACCATTATCGGGGAGTGCTTTGTTATAGATTGTAATTGTCCTATTAGTTCGTAGTATTCTTTATTTTGTATTTGTATTCTTTCTTTTAACCTTTTTTTACAGGATTTCTACACGTGAGCTCCTAGAAACGCTTGAATTTTGCCATGCGCATATTGCTTTGTGGAATTTGCCATCTCGAGCCTTTCTTTGTGGTAAGAATGTCTTATTCCAATCATTTCGGTAATAATTACTATAATTCTCAAAATCCCCGTACTCCTTTGACTTGTGGTCAATACTTACAATCCCAAAAAAATGAAAAATCAAAAATGACTTTGGGCAAGTATTACGAAAGTCAAGCTTTGGAGTGCGTATATTTTGAGGATGATGATAATGATTTTGGGCCTTTACCTCCTTATAATAGGAGTTTTGAAATGAATTGAAATTGTTTTCAAAACTCCTATAATAATGAGTTTAACTTTTGTGCCGAAAATGATTTTCAAACTCCTCATTTTCAAGCATCCGCACCTCGGCCTATGACTTTCGGAGAGGGTTTGCTTATGCTTGAGAACGAGAGGTATGAAGAACGTTATCGGGAAGAACATCGTTGTTGGGAGCAAGACTTGGATTTATTATTCGAATCCGATGACGATTTCTGTTCCGAGACTTTTGAAGTCGAGGAATGTTTTGAACCGAATTAGGACTTTGTGCCTACTTTGGAACAAACCATTCGTCACTTGGCCCATCTTGTAATTGAGAATGAAAGCAAGGATGAAATGGATGTAGTATCTATTTGCAATGAAATGATTTCTTCTTTGGATACCAAAGAAGAAAGTTTCATTGAAAATGATCCTATCTCCTTTGAAATTCCAACTTTGAGCGATGATAACTCATCTCTTGAGTTTGAATTTCTTTCCTCCCCATTTTCATTCTCCATTATCACACCGTCACAAGTACCCGATGAAGCGGTACCGAACTTTAAAACGTTCAACCCTTTCACCGACGATGAGTACTTGCTCGATTTGCTTTCCATGAAGGCATCTTTTCCCTCTTGTGCGCCACCTCCCATTTCGCTTGCTAAATCTTTGGGAGGAAATTCATTTCTTTTTTGTCCACTTGTGTATTTGTCACCCGTCCTATCCAAATCTACCATCCTCCCTCCCAAATTTTTAATTGGGGATGGTTCACCTTTTCCACCACCCACATGCCTTCTGCCGTTTGAACGGAATTACTATTTTCCGGGAGGCATGCATGAAAGGGAGGGTCCATCGTTGATCATTCAAAGTCAAATTGTATTTTGGGTGGACCCTCAAAAATTTAGACTTCTAGTGTATAGTTAGGTTGGAATCTAAATAGTAGGTTGCACATAGTTAGCTTTTGTTCTTTCTTTCTTTCTTTTTATCTTTTCTTTCCTTTTTAATTTAGTCTAGTGTAATTAGTTAACTTTTTGTTATTTGTTTTTTCTATGCTCGGTACTAACTTGTTTTGTAGAATCATTGGACTTGTACTTTCCGGAGATTGCTCCATTTTGGGTAATATCGCTAATTTCCTCTCTTAACTTGGTTCTTAATTAACATTGAGGACAATGTCAGGTTTTATGTTAGGGGGTGTGGGATATTCTATCCATTCATTGGTAGTGTTCATGATTTTGATTATATGTTATTTTCGAGCATGCTTTTCTTGTTAAAATAGAAAATTGCAAAAAGATTTTCTTTCTTTTTTCTCCTTTTTTTGGGCATTTTGCCTTTATTTTCGATGATAAATTTTAATAATTGTCCGATCCATTAGATAATTCAATGATCCATGTTCTCGATTTTAGAAGTTATTAGTCTTTAGTCCTCAAATCATTAATATTATGAATAACTTCATGAATTAAACTTTAATCCCATGAGCACATGCACTTTTATTTCTATATTGATTTGGTTTAAGATTTTCATAACTCGGTAATCTTTTGTTGCATTGTATATACTTACACCGAGTGAGACTAGAGACTTATCTTCCTTTGTGAGTGTATACACTATTCTTTTCTCATTGAAAACGTTGAATTCATTGGTAATCTCACTATTCTTTCATTTGACCATTCATTAATTGAGTTCATATATGAAATGTATTAATTAAGCATGATTTTCATATATTGTTTTGAATCGAGAATTGCGTAAACTTTCTGAAATGATCATAGGCCATCCTTGTTATATGACCCATACTGACCTTGACCTCACCTTATATGTTTCCCCTCTTCAACCCTTTTGAGCCTAAATATAGTCTTTCATTTCATAACCCAAATTCACATAACCAACTCCGCATTGGAGTTATATACCATACAAACACTTTTCGTACCTTCGTTTGGATTGTTACTTGGGATTGAATGTTGTTGTTATGATGTCGGTTGCAATTTAGGCATATGAGAGTTTGAAAAGTAAAGAAAATAAAGTAGTGAAAAAAGTGATGAAAAAGAGAAAGCAAAAGGCAAAAGAAAACAAAAGAAAAAAATGAGAAAAAGAAGAAAAGAAAAAGAAAGAGAAAGTTGCATATGTTGTGTATATAGTTTAATAATCTTTGATTACTCTCCCCGATAATATATTTAATGACGTTTTGGAACTTGTTTTCCAATTTTGATATTGCCTGCATTTTCCCATTATTTCGAGTCTTCATTCCGAACACTTTGAATCCGTACATACATTCCTTCATTTCGTACCCTAACCTAACCAACATTACAACCCTATTAAAGTCCTATGTGATCTTAGGTTGATGTAATTTAAAAGTCATAATAGTTTTGATAATTTGTGAAACATACATTTCGCCTCTTTTAATGCGCGGTATCTTTCATTGAGATTACAATTTTACAGTTTATATATAGCGTTCTTCATTTGTGACATGTGTGCGGCCTAGTTTCCATTTACATCTACTCTTTCTGCCCGCATGTTCCGTGTGTTACCTCCCTGGTTCAAGTGAATTCATTTGATGAGTGTAATGCCCGTGAGGATTGACTTTTATACATGCTTTGATATTTAATATCTGAGTTATTTAAGTTTTTGCCAAATTATACTTTGCGTGTGGTCACTCCCCTACCACGTGTTAAAGTTTCAATTCATTGAGGTGCATTCAATAATGTTAATAACTACAGACTTCTCATGTGAATTCGTTTCCTTTGCTAATGACATGCTGAAATCTTGTTCGTATTGTTGAGTCTGTCGCATATGATTGGGCATATTTTGAGGAAATTGTATGATGTTTGTGGGTATCATCTTTGAAAACCCTAACGAGACGACACTCGTCCACTAGGGTAACCTAGGGGTTTAATGGCTTATTGCATACGCTAAATGCAATCGAATCACTCACGAAAGTGGCCTTTTGCTTTTATAGCATACTTTTGTACTATCTCCTGCTTGTGGTTTGTTTATAGTTCTTGATAAGCACCCAAAACTGTACATTTTATACCCCGAATAGACGTACTTTAGTTGCTAATTCTCGACAATATAGGTCTTATGCGCTTAATTGTTCAATATGCAGGCTTAATTGCAGTTGCGGTGTCAAAAGCTATATTTTCAGACAATTTGCAGTTAAAATCGAGCTAAATACCCAGTCCCCTGACCCTAAACTAGCCCATCCTAGCCTTAACCTACCCTAAACCATGTGTGTGTGTTTGTTTGTCCATTTTTATTATTTTTTAAATTTTTAGTTTGAGTCATTTTTATTTTTAGGATTTATTTTAGATTTATTTAGTATTTTCTAGGTTTTATTTTCTATTTTTCTATTTTATTTTTATTAGTTTATTTTTATTTCATCTTTATTTTTATTAGTTATTAGTTTTATTTTTATTAGGATTAGATTTTTTTTAGGATTTCATTTATCAGTTTTATTTGATTTTACATTTATTTAGGATTTAAGTTTTTAGTTTAATAGATTTCTATTTTTTATTTTTTTATTTTTTATTTTATTTCTTTTTTTTTAGTTTTAGTCTTTGTTTTATTTTAGAAATAGGATTTCATTTTTTAGGTTTTTATTTTATTTTATTTTTATAAATTTTAGTTGTGTTATTTTTTGGTGTCCAAATTAAACGCACACATAAACACACACCCTAAGCCACATCTACTTTTTCTACACCTTCACTACACCCAATACCTCCCCCTTCATCTTCTTCCCTACACCTCTTTCTCTCTCCTCCCACTAATACCCACAACCCCCATCACCATCCACACTCTCTCTCCTCAACCTCTATCATCATTTCTATAAACGCACCTAAATTCCCATTCACTCCCCTACCAAACCTCCTCAACCCGCAACCGAACCGCCGTCGCCCTAGCCCTCCTCCGGCGGCAACGCCGCTGCCTTCCTCCGACCTCCTGTGCGAAATCCGTCGCCCACCTCCGGTGACCAACCCGAACCCGGCGCCCCTTCCCTTACCCCCCTTCCGGCGCTGTTCTCGCCCAGCCCAGCCATCCCGTGTCCGCCGGAGCCCTCCAGCCAGCTTCCAAGCTCCGATCCGGCGCTAACGCGACCCTCTCCGACGACCCAAACCCAATCCGGTCTCTCTCTCTCTCTCTCCTCGATCCACTTTCAGCCATACCCACATCCAACAATCAAAACCCAAACCCAGTTCAAACCCCATACTTATTTACCGAGATCCATCTCCCATTTCACCCCAAAACCCATTCCTCATGTCAACCCATTTCCCTCCAAAGTCACGACATTCACCTACCAAAAGCCATTCTCAACAATCAAAGCCAAAAATGAAACTAAATATCCCCACATGTCTTATTAAATCATTTAAACCCTTTTAACCCTTTTACCCAAATACCCCCCAACTACCTATTTCACTCAATACCCAAAAATAACCCTTATACCAAATCAGATTTTATACCCTCATTCTCCCACTATCATGACCTCACACCCTCTTGCATGTTTGTCTACCCAAAATACCCCTTAGCCTCATGTGTGTCATGCATCTACTATAAAAGAAGACTCAAGACAACATTTGGGGGACTCATCATTAAATAGAGAGAGAGAAAATTCTAGAGAAAAGTAGAGAGTTAGGTTAGAATAAATTAGGTAGAAATATTTGTAAATAATTTTATTTTCATTTTTTTTAGATATTTATGAGTGATAATTGTGTGAGATTCAAGTTGAGTAAATTTTTCATTTATTATTGTTGGATGCTCATATTTGATGGATTGTGCTTAATTTCAAACGAATAGAAGTTCAATTTCACTTCAAGAGATTGGGGTTTGATTGTTCTCTTCTCTTCTCATTTATTTTATGCCTTTGATTATTAATTTGTCATATTTCATATCATGTTAGGCTAAAACCCCTTTCAAGGGGTGGGGTAAAACCCTTATTTAATGTTATTTTATTTTAATTAGTTTAATTAGTTGAAAAATCCCTTGGAATGTTAATTTTGATCCCTCACCCTTAAATTTATGCCTCGAGAGAGGGTAAATGATTTTCGAGAGAAAATCGAAATTCTAGTTATAATACCCATTTTAGATTCGAACTAGAGATAGGGGTTTCTGAAGTGGAGTATTATAACTTGAATTTCAACTCTAAATTTATTTTCTAAGATTTACATAAATTTTAATCGATCGATCCTAGCGGGTAATTAATTAAAAGGAGTGTAGATCTATTTTTCTAGAGTTGTGGGGTGTTAAACTTAATTTTCTAAAAGATTACTATTATAATTACACTTGCAATGAGAGTTGGTTTGTAATTTTGATATTAATTTGGGAGAATTCAATTAATTAAATTAATTAATTAGAATAACTAAAATTTGTGGTGTAATCTCACTCCTTGATTGTTCTCACAATTATTTGCCTCACTTTATCTCTTATTTTTAGTTTAGACTTTATTTTTCACTTTTAGTAACTTTCTAGTTAGTTGTTATCATCTCACACTTTAGTTTAGTTAGTTTAAATCTCACCTCACCCATTTGTTTTAATATTTGAAAAAGCTAAAAAAAACTAGAAAAGTAAAAAGCCCAAAAAGAAAATAAAAAGTGGATTACAATTTAATTTGTCTCTAGCTTACCCCCTTGTAAGTGGATTAATACCCTTACTTACCTCTAAACTTGAGTTGTTACATTTTGTAGGTATTTTAAGGTTTTGATTGGAAGGACTTTTCAATCAACGACGAAAATTATACACGCAAAAGTCATTTCTATCAGTTCTTGTTGCATCATATTTCATTGCTAGGGACTAGCAATGTGTAAGTTAGGGGGTGTGATGATACGCAAATATTGCGTATTTCATCCTCCGAACGGATGCATTTTAGCCCCCTCGAGTGTCTTATTCCCTATATTTATGCTCGTTAACTAGACAACCTCGGATTTCTACGTTAACATGTTTTGCAGGGGTTAATTCAGCTTTTATAGGTAATTGGATGCTAAGTATGAAGTTCGAACACATTTCGGTGAAGTTCCGTACACAATCACACGTTCGGGGGCATTTTAATCTTTCCACATCTTGGGCACCTAGCCCAAAATCTTCACGAAAGTTGTAGCCCTCCTCTCTATCTTCGCATGGCCGTGAACGGTGTGCGATTCCGAGTTCGTATGAAGAAGTTATGGCGATTTCAGTGGAAGGAGAAACAAGGAAATCAAAAGAGGAGAAGAAAAGAATGCAGAAGCTGCTTCTTGGCTCACCCCTGCTTGATCGATCGATCGACCCTTTTGGTCGATTGATCGATCCTTCTATTCAGTCAAAATTTTGCCTTGATCGATCGATCGATCCCTTGTTTTCTGCAGATATTTTTCTTTCTTTTCTTTCTTCTTTTCTTTTATTCCAACTTACTATATAAGCCAATTTTGTTGTAATATCAGATATACTTAGTTTTAGAATACATCTTAGGTTAGGATTTGGTTTGGAGAGCTCATTTTCTCTTCTTCTTGGGGTGACAACCAATTGGTTTTGTAAGATTGAACTTTCCATCTCATTTACCATTAATATAGTTTTGTTCTTCATTTTTCCTTGCTTTGTAAATTAGTTTCCATTCTTTGTAATTAGTTTAATTGCTTTATTTCTTGCTTTCCTAGCTTAATTGTTTGAATTTAGTTTAATTCATGTATTGCCCCTAGATAAATAGGGTCGGGATTTCGTTTCGCCTTTTTTGGGGCCCGAACTCCGAAAAAGAGGTTTTGTGCAAAATTGCGTTTAATTGAACCCGCGTGAATTAAAGTCGGATTATTATGCGTTTAACTTTCTTTGTCATGCAACGTTAGTGTTTATAGCAATAATCCGAATTTAATCCGCGTGCGACCAATTTTCGATGAAGTGTTTATTCTTGCAAGTTTGGCTTAAATTCCTTATTGTGTGAAGTTTATGTTTAATTGATGATGCTGGATTAAATTGCTTTCAAGCTGAAATCTTGATTAGTATTTGTTTCGATCCGTATGGTTGGATGATATCCCGATCCTCGCTTTTACTTTATTTAGACTTAACTTCTCTTTTCTTTTATTTACATTTACACATCACCCTTTTACACTTTTATTCTTGAATTAATAATTAAATTAAAGTCTATCTAACACTCCCTGTGGATTCAATACCCAACTGACCGCTATTCTTGTATCGCAAGTGTAGTCGTAACATATGTTTTTTTGTATTGAGGAGGTGAAACAAAAATAACGATTAGCATTTTGACACGCGCTACTTTTAACGCTTGATCAGATAGTGAACCTCAACTTCTGAGATCACCCTTATCAAGTGAAACATGACACTCTCATAGTTTCGAACATTTGACCCACGCACCACTGCTACAACCCTTAGCAATCTCCTACATGATTCCGAATCATAACTATCAGAATGTAATCTTAAACTTTCAAGAATTATCCATGCCTAAGACTTAATGATTTCCTCACTAGAGTCATGCCAAACCATACAGGTAGCACACGTAGGTGCTATAATCAAGCCTTACACTCCATCTGAGAGCTATTTTTAAAAACCATGATAAACATCGTCGTGTTGTAAGTCTCCCAAGTGCATAACCTAGCACTTATCAACCTATTTCCAACCTTATCCTTGAAATTCATATCATGACATAATCTTATAATAAAATCCATGACACTAATTCCAAAGTACTGCCATAAATCAACATGACCCAACTATACTACAATTATTGATGATTTACTAACACCACATAAAGCTTAACACAACATTGATTCTTCCAGACTCTTCATGGAGAAGACATCAATTCAATCATCCCCAAATGCACATACACATCCCGGTGTAAGAGTCATCGTGGCAGAAGCATATCTTGTATGATAATCGATCACGGCCACTAACTCGTAACCTCAAGGAATCAATCTAGTCACTACGTGCTATACCAACTGTAAGTATATATCCCTAACATTCTAAGGAATCCCAAAGGATATACATCATTGCCACCATAATACATAGTACACAACCTTAAATTCACTATTATTAGGGAATGTTTACCACTCGCATTAACATCTCACTGGCTAAACCTTAGTATACACTTCCAAGAAATTATCAATACGGATTCACATGTCTATCCATATTACTAACCCAAAGTCAATTTCATCAAACCACATCATTAAACCATAATGATTGTTCAACCATAACAACCAACTTATCTCACTATGCAATCACTACACTTACGAGATAAATCACAAGCTAACGATTATAGGTTTTGGTATGACATGGGTATTGCCTATAAACATCCCATCCCACACCATGGATGCTACAAGGGATCCTATTATTTGATACCACATTATAATATCTAAAACTATACATTAATATCACCCGAGTTTTGGTAGGACACACGACGTCAAGTATTGCTTAGAAGGAGGCTCAACATAGTGACGCCGTAAGAGGTCCTATTCTAGAACATCACAATGCTAGTACTTAAGACCAAATCACCAAGATATTAGGTTCACTCCTAGGTTACTTCAAATCATCATGATTATCTAGACCCACATTATAATTAAGATACACTAAATCCATGTCCTCAACTAAGGGACCCAATACGTTCTCACCATAGAATTAATACTTATGAACATCAATTAGCCACCTAACCTCCATAGATGATATATACAACCTTTACAGCTAGGTCTCAACAAACACTACTCGACGTTTCTACTACCAATAAAGTTCCTATCATCATCAAAGTTGCCACACAATACATCTCACACAAAAGATCATCGTATTGTCGTTATTAGCCTATAGTAACAACCATAACTTACCAACACATCTACATCAGAAATGTCGTGGAACATGAATAACCACCACATGGCCACCGTTTTATCATCTCATAAAGGGTTGCACATCGTGATAACGTCCTTGACTTCATCGTCTAGGATACGAACCGAAACTGTCACTAATCTAGCGTGACCGACCCAAACCAATATCAATGTTGAAACGGTCTGCTACCGACCTCACCACGTCACACCAAAAAGAAACATTGAACCTAAAACTCTCTTACCAAGTTGTAACACCCCGACCTGAATTTAAGGATTAATAAAGGATCAACCCGATCTGGCTCGTATGTTAATTGTGAAGTGCAATAGAACAACCTAAATAATGTTTCTAATTCATTTTTTTTATTATTATTATTTAGCGTTACACTTATTAGCATGTGATTCCAATTTTCATTAAACTATGTGATGTGACCCAAAAGAGTGCCCCCAAGGCTAAGTAAAGAGAGCTACTAACATAAATACAAATTAAGTAATTACATGTATAATGCACTCAAAATACAGGAAAATATTGTAACACCCCGCCTAATTAAATACCGGGTGGCCAGTCCCATACCAAATTAAAACAGAATATACAGTTGGCTCATTCTTAGCATCACTGTCGAAAACATTAACTAATCACCCAATACCCAATTAAGCTGGTGTTAAAAACTTTACAAATTTTAATTCAACAAAATCCATTTTTAGTTTACAAATAACACAACACATATTATTCTACAACACTGATAACTGAACAGATAACACAAAAGAATTTAAATGAAATTGGAATAAACATTCCCAAATAATTACCAATACAGTAATCCCAACAATAATAAATGTATTAAAATGACATGAGTATAAGGGTATTTGACTCAGATAGAAAAGAGATAACTGAATTTCTTTAGGCGACATGCCCTAACTAAAAGAATATTATGAATCAAATGAAGATAGGCGTCTAAGCAATACTCCATATCTCCATAGCTCGTCATAATCCTCTAAGGTTGGCGTCCCTGTTGTTAGACACCTGATATAAAAGGTACAATAGAAAAGAGAATATGCAAGGAAACGGGTCAGAGCCCAATGTGAAAATGATTTTGAAAACAGCAAGTATTTAACAAGTGCAATAAAGCATTTATTATGTTTATGTTAGTATCCAGACTCTCACTTGATATTCTCACCTCTCATCTAGAGTGCACACTTAACGTTTCCTATTAACCTCCTAGTTAATGGTTCCTCTTCACAAATTTCCATAATATGATTTCATCCCATATCATAACCCCGTATATCCCATACCATATGTCATATAATCATTCATATTTATATGAATCGTTTCTCATTAACATGAATCATTTCTCATTAATATGAATTAAGCTTTTCAAATCTATAAGAATAACTATTCATTAACTTAGTTCAATTCTTTTTCTCAATTCACCGTTATCTACAATTATCACATAGTAGATGATTTAACCACTATATACACATACATTTAATTCATCATTATATATATATATATATACATATATAATACGGCACCCCGAGTTACAGCTGTGGTGCATGCATTACTCTGCTATCATGTCCCAATATCGCTGGTCGCCGAATAGGGGACTAAAGGTTCGGTAAGGATTCCTCGAACCACAAACAACACAAAAATTAGAGGCGAACATAGTTCTCATACCCACGGGTCATGCACATACCTACGTTTCCATAGTCAGCGGACTTATCAACTCCCCGATAATTCTTTCATAGACCTATGTTCTCGAGCGACAAATCAAAAATCCCATGGATTCATCAGGATATGACTGCCCTCGCGCGTAAACCTCCCACTGATAGCAAGTAAGCTAGGTATGTCATACACATAATCATCAATCAATCAAATAGGTATTATAATCTACTTATAGATATAATATCAACAAGGTAATCGCACTACCCTAAGATAATTCCCATATGTAGCATTATCTCTTTAACTCCTACGTATTATAATATTATGCCTTAACTTCTTTAATTTTATAACTCAGAGTCTCACTCATTACTCACGGTTTAAATAGGTTTTTTCCTCAATATATTTATTTAGTAAGAAAATCACTAATATCCTACTGGTCCACCTCATCTTATCTACCGAATTACTACGAATTAAACTCTCCCTTAATTAGGGTTAAAACCAATTGTTTTTAATCTCTTATAAACACATCTTCTATCAACTAGGATTGAATATCATCATAACATGGCTCATAGTCTATAGTGTTTCATTCACACTATATGACTTATCAACAAAATCAACATCCTCGCATCCTATAACATCTCTCCCCTCCCGACGTCGTTAAGGTTCATGCGCGGAGCGTCTCGCAAACCGAAATCCAAATAAGGAACCCCTCCAATACACTACTAGTTAATTTTATCGGTCGTGGAGGTCCGTCAACTTCAAATACGCAACCGGGATACCCTCATGCCCTCTTTCAACCAAATGTGGTCTGAACTCCCATCTCTATCCAGGAGCCATACCACTAAGCGCTTGTACTACACTCAGTCCTTGCGCAATCAATAATGTGCTTAAACTCAGTCCTTAATGTTCAAATTATAACCCTAAGGCTACCCAGGTGTTATATTAAATCTACCCTACTGGACCTATCCTTAATCCTTATGCATACAAATTAGAATCCAACACATGAATCTAGCAACCGAAATACCTTTCAATTTGATTATCATTATTCTAATCAATTAAATCCCAATCAAATTAATTCGAATCTTAACTAGGGCTTACTGATCTTATCTAAGTCCCATAATATCCAATTAATAATCACCAAAGATCTATAAAAGATTTGGGATAAGAACCAACATTAAAAAGAAACAACTTTAACAATTCTGGGGAGGTCGATCGATCGAAGGTAGGGGGTCAATCGATCGATCGCCCAGGTAACAGCCCAGTTTTTCTGCATTTCTTCTACTACGGGTTTAACCATTTTTGATCAATCAAACCTTCATATTAACAACCCAAATGACTTATAAGCCTTACTACATGATATAGCAACACATGTGAATGATTTATAATGCTCTAAACATCCTAGAATCATCAAGAGTTTGAATTAAAAGCATATGTTTATCCTATTTTTCCAGAAAATTATATACATGATATCTTCAGGAACAAAACAATGAATTTTAGAATTTCTTCAACAGATTGATGAATATTTCGTGGATTACTAACTACCTACAACATGAGTTTGATTCCTATATATTTTCAGATTCCAGAAATCCATTAACAACTCTATCTTTTCATCTTCCAAACATGTAAAATCTCATTTTTATAGCTATCATAACATGGACAATATACAAACTTAGATTGAAATTATCAAACACTTGCCTCTAATGATGGTCTGATCCTTTGGTGTAGTATATCGCAGGTGGTTCTCCCTTCTCCAGCCAACCTCCGGTGGTGGTTGGTAGTAGTGACCTTTAGTTCTTAGTTCTTCTCCATCCCAAGTAAACTTTCTTCTTCCAAGCAACCTTTCACTCTCTCAAGAAGATGACCTCTCAATATTTGTGTAGAAGAGGTGAATAAACCCACGTTTAACTAATCTCCAAATACTTATAATAAGACAAAATCCAAAATCACTATTCATCCCCCTTGTAAAAATAACCAAAATGCCCTTTTGGGTTGTCTTTTCATCTCCAAATGACCTGAGACTCAAAATTAACATCCAAATAGACTTTTCTGACTATTTCAACCCTTCCGTACGCAACGACGCAGTCAAAATGACTATAAGTTTGATGTAAAAATAAGTTTACTTTTTAATTTAATAAATTAGTCCCGACACGTCCCATACAGCGTCCGATTAAAAATTCAAATTACTGAATTAATAACTCACGGCAATATCAATATCATCACATTCATATATTACCTAAATATATTTAAGTAATATACGGAATCATTCATTTTAAAATCCACAATTCGGATAAAACCCAAATGAATTAATTTATCATAAAATCCAATTAATCCATTAATTTAAAATATAACTCATTTTTAAAAGTCATTAAAATCACGGGGTATTACATACTTCCCCTTTATAACAGAATTTCGTCCCGAAATTCAGAAATATAAATCATACTAGTAAGGTCAACTCTGAGTATAAATCTCACATCGCGAGAAATCTATGTTGTACCGCCCATACTGTACATTATCTAAAATCCCCATTGATGTTATACGCCAAGCCTCACCATATAGTTTCAACTGAATAGAAATTTAAACGATACCCAATTTTCCCTATACCGTCATCGAGACAAACTTTGGGAAAAATTACCCTCATGTATTTAAACAAATAAATCCTGAAGTCATAACTACTTATAATTTAATTATGAAAAATACTACAATTCAACCATCCAGGGCTCCCATACACCCTATCGTACCACTTTCATTATAATATTTATCACAAAGGTTATAAACTCATATCCTAAATACCTAACTTATTTCGACTCCCAACGGTTATTAGTTTCATGCGTGGGGTGTCTAGCAAGCGAAATCCAAATAAGGAACCCCTCCCATACACTACTAGTTAACTTTGTCGGTCGTGGAGGTCCGTCAACTTCAAATACGCAACTGGGATACCCTCATCCCCTCTTTCAAACAAATGTGGTCTGAACTCCCATCTCTACCCAGGAGCCATACCACTAAGCGCTTGTACTACACTCAGTCCTTGCGCAATCAATAATGTGCTTAAACTCATTCCTTAATGTTCAAATTATAACCCTAAGGCTACCCAGGTGTTATATTAAATCTACCCTACTGGACCTATCCTTAATCCTTATGCATACAAATTAGAATCCAACACATGAATCTAGCAACAAAAATACCTTTCAATTTGATTATCATTATTCTAATCAATTAAATCCCAATCAAATTAATTCAAATCTTAACTAGGGCATACTGATCTTATCTATGTCCCATAATATCCAATTAATAATCACCAAAGATCTACAAAAGGTTTGGGATAAGAACCAACATTATAAAGAAATAACTTTAACAATTCTAGAGAGGTCGATCGATCGAAGGCAGGGGGTCGATCGATCGATCGCCCAGGTAACAGCCCAGTTTTTCTGCACTTCTTCTACTACGGGTTTAACCATTTTTTATCAATCAAACCTTCATATTAACAACCCAAATGACTTATAAGCCTTACTACATGACATAGAAACATATGTGAATGATTTCTAATTCTCTAAACATCCTAGAATCATCAAGAGTTTGAATTAAAAGTATATGTTTATCCTCTTTTTCCAGAAAATTATATACATGATATCTTCAAGAACACAATAATGAATTTCAGAATTTCTTCAACAGATTGATGAATATTTCGTGGATTACTAACTACCTACAACATGATTTTGATTCCTATATATTTTCAGATTCTAGAAATCCATTAACAACTCTATCTTTTCATCTTCCAAACATGTAAAATCTCATTTTTATAACTATCCTAACATGGACAATAAACAAACTTAGATTGCAATTATCAAACACTTGCCTCTAATGATGGTCTGATCCTTTGGTGTAGTATATCGCAGGTGGTTCTCCCTTCTCCAGCCAACTTTCGATGGTGGTTGGTAGTGGTGACCTTTGGTTCTTAGTTCTTCTCCTTCCCAAGTAAACTTTCTTCTTCCAAGCAACCTTTCACTCTCTCAAGAAGATGACCTCTCAATATTTATGTAGAAGAAATGAATGAACCCACGTTCAACTAATCTCCAAATACTTATAATAAGACAAAATCTGAAATCACTATTCATCCCCCTTGTAAAAATAACCAAAATGCCCTTTTGGGTTGTCTTGTCATTTCCAAATGACCCGAGACTCAAAATTAACATCCAAATAGACTTTTCTGACTATTTCAACCCTTCCGGATGCAACGACGCAGTCAAAATGACTATAAATTTGATGTAAAAATAAGTTTCCTTTTTAATTTAACAAATTAGTCCCGACACATTCCATACCGCGTCCGATTAAAAATTCAAATTACTGAATTAATAACTCACAGGAATATCAATATCATCAGATTCATATATTAGCTAAATATCTTTAAGTAATATACAGAATCATTCATTTTAAAATCCACAATTCGGATAAAACCCAAATGAATTAATTTATCATAAAATCCAATTAATCCATTAATTTAATATATAACTCATTTTTAAAAGTCATTAAAATCACGGGGTATTACAAACATACAACCTACCATATCAAAAGGAGGGAGTGCGTTGAATGTTGAGTGGGAACTTAGACAAGTTTATTATAAAAAGAAACGGCAAAAAGAATAGTCGCACGCTACAACTACATGTACATAAAAATACATATACATCCACATATATACCTTTGAAAATACATGTCCCAATGTATTAAACCGTTCTATTCTAAAAATGTTATTTGATACCGTTTATTTTCCTTGTCTTTACAAAATAATAATTTGTATCTTTATGCTTACAACTATCATTATTTCCCATTAACGCACATAGTTAAACTATTAGCAATTGTTTGGAAAACCTTTCATTTACTTTCATAATATTTATTACTCAACGTTCATTAATTCACACTTGAATCACTCATCATTACCTAAGACTTTCTTTTAACACATGCGCACATCATATTGGCAATTATTCATAGCATTGAAAGCCTTATACAACATGCACGTTTGTGTCATTATGGGTTTAAACCTCATTAGGTTACTTACTTACCCAATTAGTCATCTTACTAAACAATTTTGCTTTTCTTATGGACAATAGTCATTATTCTCAATTTACTTGCCCATATTATACGCCAAACGAAACATTTATCATTTCACACAAGTTAGCTTATTTCCATCACACAACCCATTTTTTATCGTGTTCCAATTAATACCATTATCTTTTCTCAAAATCCTCCAATATCCCTGAACTTCACGGGCTCCACACCATCGGTTCCAGTCACCATATGCTAATTGTTCAGTAGGTTTGGGGCCTTTCACCACTAGGCACATCATGCCTTTCTTAATTATTTCCCGACATCATCCGAGTGTTCCTTTATCTTCACATGTGTTTTAACAATTTACCAAATATCCTTTTTATATCTCTTTTCACCTTTTTACTGGCGAAAGCGAAAACATGGACTTAACCGCCTATTTTCCCATTTACACTTGGAAAATCCTTTCTTTCGCTTTAAGTCCCTTTTATTCATACTTAATGTTGATTTTTATACCAAATTCATTTATGTCTTAAGGACATATTCTAATTTTATCCATAATAATGTAACACCATTCGTTAACATTTAAAACAATTTTCACAATTTTTAACACATGTTCAATACCTCATTTTACAAAAAAAAATTACATTTGTCACTTTAACACCTTTAATATATAACATAATACCTTTTTACATATTAAACTCCCATTTTCTACACACTTTATTTATGAGAATTTACATCTTAACACCCACTTTGCTACTAATTACACATTTGAAACCTTTAGCATCCATTATTAACTTTTAACCCACAACTTATAGAAAATTCTTGCTTTTCACATATTTACACATTAAACCCGTTTTAGTTTCTATACAAGTTTCACACACTTTAAACTATCCATTATAGAGAAAGTTCCCCTTTTTACATTTCTCTTTATTATTCATGTAGAAAATCACATTTTAACCTCACGAAATGGCTTAAGCAAGCCTAATATAATCCTTTGCATAAAATCACCTTACTTACCTTTAAAACGTTATTATAACACATTTTATTATATAAAATATTCAAGACATACATTCTTAAATTTTAACATTTTTTAAACCCATTTTGAATCATCTTTTGAAATTCATTTTCATACAAAATGATGAGATTGCAACTAATCAACCCATGGACGCAAACTAACATATATCCTACATATATTAAGCCTAGTATATATAAATAAATATGATAAAATTCTACTAGACTTTAAACCCATATCAAGATTGCTTTTTTCACCTCTAAAGTCTCCAAATGGTGGTAGAAAGGTTGGTGCAGGAGGATCACCCCCCCCCCCCCCAAAGGTGGCCTCAAGGGGTTACAAAATACATCCTCAAAGCAGGCTCCAAGAAATCTCCATTGAAGCTTTCTTTCTTCTTCACGAAATCCTTCTTCTAGCTCCAAGAATCCCTCTATAAAACATCCACCCAACTCCAAGAACTTCATCTTCTCCAACCCATCAATACCCACTTTGGTCAGTGAGATGATGAAATGTAGAGATGAAGATGATGGATATGATGAAGATGATGAACTCGTAGATCCACACAAAAATGCTCCAAAGACCTACACATTAATAATCGACCAACTAGTTAATCATTAATTTCTTCTTCTTTATATGAATGCTTAACCATTTAGTTAAATATAAATTCCCATTAAATATTTGTGCCACAAAAGCATTTTTAATAAAATCCTCATTTATCCAAACACGTCTTACTAACTCGTATGGTTTGCTAAAAATTCCCCAGATCCATCCCCAATCCCAGCTCATCTTGCCCCAGGTGCCGAATCGATTCGGATCTGGGTAGAAGCCCAGATCTGCTATGTTTTCTTAACACGAAATTCCTTAATTTAATCCCAAAGTCCATCCTATAGGTTTATACAATTATAACAACATATGAACCCATGTCTTAGTCTTACATCTTAAGATAGTTAATTACATATAAGCACATCAATTTCATTCCCGATAACCCAGAATTTAAATTAATGGACATATCTAATGATCCAAAATATCTAACTCAAATTCATCTAGATTTTAATCATGTGTTAACATAACATATGGATCATAGTTATCTAAATTTTCAGATCTTAACATGAGTTCTAATTCTCTACACGTACATACATATTTCCAATTTATTCAAGAGTCCTAAGGCATGAGTTCTAAGATCCAAATCAAGGTCATAATCATCCCAAATTTTTGAGTTTAAGCCACTAATTTCATATTAGTTTCTTCTACGTACAAGAGATCAAATCCTACCATTTAATCACCAATTTCATACTAGAACTCATAAATTATACGGGGTTTACTACAATGAATTAAGAAATACATTGAACATTTAAATTAAATAAGAAAATTATTTCCTGAATATAGTGATTTGATGATTTCCTCTTGAATCCTTTGTCCACTCTCCTCTTTGGCCTTCGTTCTTTTCTCCCTTGAGGTGTGGCTTCTAGGTTTAGGTTTTGATTAAGTCTGGAGAGTTATTAATCTTTCTCCTAAACATATATTAATTCTAATTTTCGAGTTAAGCCTAATTTCTCATTTTTGGACCCACCAAATGAGCCCTAACCCATAACTAAACTAGCCCAATAACCACTCAACTAATATACCTATACCATGGGACCATTTCTAAAGGTCTAAAATACATACATGAGTCCTTGAAACCTCCTAGAACGCGTCCCATATATTTTCATTCAACAATTATATTTTCAATTGTGTTACATATCATATATTAATTTTCATTACATATGCAATTATTTTCTACTGAAATTATTTAACATGCAAGATCAATCTCATGTAATTTTGAAATAATAATAAATTAATGTATTCATAATCTAATTAATTAAGTTCACTAATTTAATTTAATTCCTGCTAATTTTATTTTTATTCCAAAAATAGGTTTATTTTATTCTTAAAATGTGGGATATTAAAAATAGTCGCATTTATATGATCATAGACTAGAGTTATGATACGATGTAATGAAATTGAGAAAAAAATTTGTATTGATAGTTAACTATACAAGTAACATTATCTATAAATATAGACTAATCTTATTTTTAATGTGATAAAAATTGTAAACCTGATGATCTAGAGTCCTAAGCTAATTGCAATATAATAGTAATATCATCTCCCCAACCGATGGGCATTTTTCCTATGCTATTTTTCTCACCATATAGTTATTCCAACTCTAGGGAAATGTATATTTAAAAAGACCCCACGTCAATTGGGTCGCTGTCACACCCCGCCTAATTCTGGCGTCGGCCGCCACCAAAACTAAGTTGGGCGTGAGTAAATAAAATACCATTCTTAGCATGAGATAGATATGTTTCATAAATAAATCAATCCATAAGATAAAATAATTGAATCAAAATTGATTGATAACGACAATCGAACGATGAAAGATCCATCACATGTAAAACTCCAAAAGAAACTATTCTCTAATAATAATTAAATAAAATCTTAATAACAACCGACTGATTAAACCAACTAAAATCCTCTAAACAACTTTGGAACCGAATGGCCCAATAAAACTCAAATGAAGTCTCATAATTAAATACGACTGAAAAGGAAAGTCTAACTAAACAATGTAGTAAAATGGATAAATCCAGCTGCACCTCCAAAGATAACTCCAATGATCCTATGCAGCTTCTCCCAAAACTTATCCTGAAAAAGTTAGTCAACGCACGAGGTCAGAGCCCCGAGCATGAATACACACTACTCCCCTCAAATAGGATCCTTGAATCCAGACAGTAGCATTATACGCAATAAATATCATAATAGAATATTTTAACTAAACGAATAATTAAATGCGATAAATCACTAACTACATGCAGAGATCCCCGTTACAAAAGAAAACACCAATATGATTTTAAATTCCCAAGTTCTGCGAAGTTAATCTTTTATTAATTATCCCAAATTATCAAAATTTTCAAATATTTATGTTCTTACTTCAATAATTATTAGGTATGGCGGTCCTCCCGCCTCGGGTGATAATTCACCAAAATTCTTTATAACGATCCTCCCACCACGGGTGATAATTCACCAAAATGTCACCCTTCTCCTCTAAAAATCGCGAAGGCCCCCAATTTTAAAATCTTATACTTTAAAATCAATTTCCTTTTTGGAGATATGCGGAAGCGAAGATGGTTCGATTAAACAAATTACCAAATTTTAATTTCTTTTTTAAATTAAAATTAAACCAAGTGAAATAAGATTAAACACGCACATAATTTAAATTTCACTTAAACACAATTAATTAACCCAAGTCCTAGAAATTTGCCTAAGTCATGTTTTCTAATATTACCAAGTTAGGCCAAACCAATTTTAACAAATTAAATTAATGACTTGAATTAACTATACAATACCCAATATTTAATTAGCACCAAATTAAACAAGTAGTGATTAAACCAAATTTATCTTTTTACCTACGCATGGGTTCTAGGTGAATTTGCAAGATAAAATAAATAATGAATCACTACGCCGCAATGTACGAGGAAAAACCCACAACGAGAAAAAATCTCGGATGGCCCTAGCCTCAAATCCACTAAGTATGGTTTTACAAATACAAGACAGTAAGACTTACAACACTCGACTCGATCCATCTCAAGCCCCGATGCTCCTTCTTGTATACGCCTCCTCCTAGGGAATAACCACAGAGCTCCATCGCGGTCTCAGAATCCACCGATCGGACTTTTTATGGTCACCGCCACCCAAACTAGGAGCCTTTCTCTAAGTGGATAAATCAACGCAAACTTCTTCTTCTTTGTGGGAAGTAGAAGCAAACTCAAATGAACCCTTCAAACGGTAGAGTAATACCCAGTGCCAAACACTCCAAGCAATGATATATATATATATATATATATATATATATATATATATATATATATATATATATATATATATATATATATATATATATATATATATATATATATATATATATATATATATATATATATATATATATATATATATATATATATATATATATATATGGAACTTGGATAAACAAACAATGGCTGTAAACAAGTGTTTAAAACATTTTTCTTGAAAAATAATAACACTTAAACAATAAACTTTTTCTACTTTTAATTTTTCTATCAAACTCTCAGAGGTTGTAGGATATGAAAAAGTTAAGTTAAAAAACTTGGTTCCCTCACTTAGATATTCAGGTGAAAAGTTAGTGGGAAAAGAAGTGGAAAAGTGGGAAAAAACTGCTCAAAACTGCCAATTAACTGTTCCCGCCAAATCTCGTTCGAACGAGACTTTTCGTTCGAACGAGCCTTATAACGAAGTTTCAGTGTGAACTCGTTAGAAATATTATTGGAAATCTCGTTGGAACATCATTTTTCGTTCGAACGAAACTTCGAACGACATTCCAGTGGCCAATCTGGGAACTAGTTGGGAAACTCATTCGAACGACATTATTGTTCGAATGACAAACTCGTTCAAACGACAATTCGAATGAACTTCCAGAAAGTTTAAAAATTGAGTTTTAGCCCAGAAACTTTATATACTTTATTTTAAAGTTTTAATAAAATCTTTCTGAAAATAAACAACAGTTTAAAATAAAAGTTCACCCAATATAAAATGTTCCAAGCTCCTATATATATATTCAAAATGCATTCATACCTTAGGAGCAATGGAACCAATGTTGTTGACGTAGAAACGAGGCACATTAAACTCGGCATTTGATGTAGCTTTAATATCTTGGCCGCTACGTCTCCAATAAACACGTCATAGGCTTGAAAGATAATCAATAACTCTATCCAATGACTCAAACGTTTTTGTCCGGAATTGAGCCAAAACTACAAAGGACTCAATTGGAAATTTTGTCCTTACAAATATCCCCCTTTGTCTATTCCGGGACAAAAACTAAACAAAAATTCTAAAGGGCCGTCAAGCTCTACTAGACTAATAAAAAGTCCCACCCAAAATAAAAATACAATGCTTGACTCAAACAACCCAAGGATTAAAATCTTTGCCGATGAAAGTTGCCACTTAGAATATAATTCCTTCACACTTAATCAAACACATTAAACGCATAGGGAATATCAAAATATTAAATTCAATTAAATAATTACTCTCCCTAAATTAATTCTCCCCTTTATCAAACAAATTACCTACTTAGAAAGACGTCTCCCCCTAAGATAAATATCCCTCTCCCCCAAACTAAGATACGATTATAATTGGAATAGATACCATTTATCCCCCTATCATTCTCCCTCTTTTTGTTCAGGAATAGACAAAGGCTAAAGAATTAAAATATTAACTTATCTCCCCCAAAGCATATACACCCTCTAAACTAAATAAGGGATAAATTGTATGGGATAACAAGCTAAACATGCAATTGTGCATAAAGTGATGCGAACATTAAAGCACATGGGCAGCTAAATTCAACTAATCCAACAAATAATAATGGATATTAACTAAGATGCAAGAAACAGATACCAATATGACACATAAGTATTAAGCATGTGATATCGACAAAGAATGCAACAAAATAGATACCAATTATGAATTAAAGAATAGATGGACTAGGAAGCAAGGTAAAGACCAAAAAAATATCATATATGTATACACAATAAATACAAACTAAGCATAAGTACAAACTTATAGATATAAACTCACACATGACACAAAATAAGATAAGCTTTTCACACTCGTATGGCAAAAATGTGTCATATGGAAATGGAAGTGTTGGGGTGTGAACTAGCAACAAATAGATTTAGACCCAATCACTTAAAACATGTTCAAGGAGTTCTCAATTGATTTCAAACTTCATCACATTTGAATATAACCTCATGTGACAATATATATTGAACTCAATGAACAAACAAACACAATGCATACAAGTCTAGTATGTTGATGGTTCTACAAACCAATAGAGTCATGACATTGAAAGCGCAACTAGGATAAACGGACATTGTGCAAACCGTTGATATACCATCCAATCTCCCTCAATAAGCATATATATTTAAATGAATATATCAAACAAAAATAGGCCTTGGCAATTATTTTTCTTTTTAATGCCATAATTCTATTTTTAGGCCTTTGGACCACGTATTTCTTTTAGGTCCAAACAAACGGTAGCTTACTATTCACAAAGGATAATAAATCCTTTCGAAGCCCTTCCCCATACACACATTTATATTTATCATTTTTTATATCTCATAAATCTCACGTGCAACAGATTTTAACATGCTGTAGTCCTCCAAGGCCACAAATATGTAGATGACAAGATTGGTAGGAGAACACCTCACAAAGCTCAAATATACATATGAAGTTAAATTTCAAAAGAGATCGTGCATATGTGAATAGAGGCATATAAAATAGACTCAATTTAAGCAACACAAAATCCAACTACTTCATGTAAGCAAGGTAAAGAACATAATGAGGATTGACAATCTAAACCAAAAGTTTTAGCCACATGATAGCATAAAAGATGAGATTCAAACACAAGTATATGCCACATAAAGTGCGTCAAACTAAAATACACACACAAAAAA
The DNA here is from genome assembly GCA_949130495.1 of Sambucus nigra. Classification (NCBI taxonomy): domain Eukaryota; kingdom Viridiplantae; phylum Streptophyta; class Magnoliopsida; order Dipsacales; family Adoxaceae; genus Sambucus; species Sambucus nigra. The sequence goes on along the minus strand of OX422219.1, from coordinate 90,751,782 downwards.
ATCTTTTTTAGTTTTTTAAAATTTTTAATCAAAAATAAAAGTATATACTCAAAAGACAAATAAAAATCATTTGAATTTTTCATTAAGCTTAAATTATCAAGAGATAAAAGCCCAAATGATAAACAAAAATCTTTTTGTATTTTTCATTTAATGCAAACAAAAAATATGTAATACAAAAGATAAACAAGTCATGATTTCTAGCATGAGATAGGAAATAAAGAAATGACTAGAAAATGGCTTAACAAGCATACAATTATCATGGGTGATATAGCATGAAGCACAAAAGTTAAGGTATGCAGATAAAACTAACACATTAAACCTTTAGATTTTGCAAGGGAGGAAGGATGTGAAAGTAAATGAGAATCAAAAACCCTATCCTATAAAGCTACCAAGTCGGATATCCTAACCTAAACTAATGACGAATGACAATCTCGGGGTGTAGGAATTTTGTCTACCTTGGTTTCCTTAAGTTGGGATTTTCTAGGACCTCGCTTAAGATCAAAACAGAATTTACTAAGATGACATTTTCTACCACAATGTGAACACCTAAAGTCACGGCTAAAAGATTTACCTAAGGAGTGATCTCTAAAGGTTTTCCTAGGTAATTCTCTTAAAACATTGTGTTTGGCTTTATGAGTTGATTCATTACAAGTATCGAAGCCTAAACCACAAGTGTCATTTTTAATTTGTACCGTTCCTAAAATTTTATCTAGTTTCTCCGAATGACACTCCAAATCAAATTTGACTTTTCTAGAGTCTTTTAGTTTATTTTCTAATTCTAAAATATTATACTCTAATAAAACATTTCTCTCTTCAAACTCTAGAAGCTCCTTTTTCATTGATTCCGTTAAACCTCTAAGGCTATCTCTCTCGCCTTCTACATATTCAAGCTTCTCTCGAAGAGTTTTCTCACGTGTCCTAAGGTCTTCAACCAACACACTATCATCAAAGACCTTGACACGCTCTCTTAAACTCGCTTCTAACTTCAAATTAACTCTTTTTAATTTAATAGATTCTTCAGAATGTTCTTGAAAAGCATTTTGAAGTTCACTCACATAAACCTCTTCTTCATTTTCACTCTCTCTTTCTTCTTCACTCTCACTACTATAAAAAACAAAGGAATCATAAACTTTTACCACAAAAGTATCATATGTTTGAATATCTTCATGGGAAGATTCATTATCGGTGCTCACATGACTAGCCATAAAAGCCACAAAGTTGGGCTTAGTGGGGGAATCGGGTCCCTCTTCATTATCACTATGACTAAGGGTTGCACTAAAAGAAATTGGTTTCTTACCCTCTCTCTTTAGTTTAGTAGGGCACTCAAATGCCCTATGACCATACCCTTCACAACCAAAGCATTTTTCCGACTCGTCCCTATTTACATTTTCATTAGAAGTTTTAGGGATCTTCTCAGCTTTGTCATGCCTAGATTTTTCAAATTTCTTAAAATCATTTTTAAATTTATCTTTGTTAAATTTAAGAAATTTTTTAAACTTCCTAGCAAACATAGCCATTTTTTTCGAGTCACTATCACTTTCACTCTCTACTAGTTGTTTTTCTTCTTTTCGGGCTTTTAAAGCAACGCCCTTTTCTATTTTCTTTTTAGTTTTAGAGGGAAACATGTCCAGTTCATAGGTTTGTAAATCACCTACAAGCTCTTCTAATTTCGTAGAGGCTAAAGTTGGTAAAGAATTTAAAACGGTCACTTTTGGAATAAATCTATCAGGTAGGGACCTTAAAATTTTCTTTACTACTCGGTTGTTGGGTATTTTCTCTCCCAAGTTAAAAGATGAATTAATAATATCAAAAAGTCTAGCATAAAATTCATCAAAAGTTTCTTTATCGGTCATTTTGATGGTTTCAAATTGAGTGGTGAGGTTTTGGAGTTTTGAAGCTTTTACGAGACATGTACCCTCATAAGTGAGTTGTAAAATATCTCATGCTTCTTTAACGGTCTCACACGTCACAATGCGTCGAAATTCATCCGGTGTGACAGCGCTAAATAAGGCATTTAAACCTCGGGAATTAAAATTTGAAAGTTTAAACTCACTCTCACTCCATCTATCGGTCGGTTTGGGAGCACGTTCTTTATCTACTAAATGAGTTGGTGGAGACCACCCGTTAACTACAGATAACCAAACCCTTTCGTCGATAGATTTAAGTGCCGATTTTATACGCGCTTTCCAGTACGTATAATTAGAACCATCGAAAATAGGAAATTTGGAAAATGGGGAAAATTCCATTTTAGCCAAAAAAATTTAAAGGATCTTAACGAAATAATTTATCGTTTTGGCTCTGATACCAATTTGAAAAATCGCGAAGGCCCCCAATTTTCAAATCTTATACTTTAAAATCAATTTCCTTTTTGGAGATATGCGGAAGCGAAGATGGTTCGATTAAACAAATTACCAAATTTTAATTTCTTTTTCAAATTAAAATTAAACCAAGTGAAATAAGACTAAACACGCACACAATTTAAATTTCACTTAAACACAATTAATTATCCCAAGTCCTAGAAATTTGCCTAAGTCATGTTTTCCAATATTACCAAGTTAGGCCAAACCAATTTTAACAAATTATATTAATGACTTGATTTAACTACACAATACCCAATATTTAATTAACACCAAATTAAACGAGTAGTGATTAAACCAAATTTTATCTTTTTACCTACGCATGCGTTCTAGGTGAATTTGCAAGATAAAATAAACAATGAATCACTACGCCGTGATGTACGAGAAAAAACCCGTAACGGAAAAAAACTTCGGGCGGCCCTAGCCTCAAATTTACTAAGTATGGTTTTACAAATACAAGACAGTAAGACTTACAACACTCCACTTGATCCCTCTCAATTCCCGACGCTCCTTATTGTATACACCTTCACCTAGCGAATAACCACGGTCTCGAAATCCACCGATCAGACTTTTTATGGTCACCGCCACCCAAACTAGGAGCCTTTCTTCAAGTGGGTAAATCAACGCTAACTTCTTCTTCTTTGTGGGATGTAGAAGCAAACCCAAACGAACTCTTCAAACGGTAGAGTAATACCCGGTGCCAAACACTCTAAGCAATAATATATATATATATGTGTGTGTGTGTGTGTGTGTGTGTGTGTGTGTGTGTGTGTGGAACTTGGATAAACAAACAATGGGTGTAAACAAGTGTTTAAAACATTTTTCTTGAAAAATAATACACTTAAACAATGAACTTTTTCTACTTTTAATTCTTCTCTCAAACTCTCTCTTAGAGGTTGTAAGATATGAAAAAGTTAAGTTAAAAAACTTGGTTCCCGCACTTAGGTATTCAGGTGAAAAGTTAGTGGGAAAAGAAGTGGAAAAGTGGGAAAAAACTGCTCAAAACTGCCAATTAACTGTTCCCGCCAAATCTCGTTCGAACGAGATCTTTCGTTCGAACGAAGTCTCGTTCGAACGAGCCTTCTAACGAAATTTCAGTGTGAACTCGTTAGAAATCTCGTTGGAATTCTCATTGGAACATCATTTTTCGTTCAAACGAAACTTCGAACGACATTCCAGTGGCCAATCTGGGAACTCGTTGGGAAACTCGTTCAAACGACATTATTGTTCAAACGACAAACTCGTTAGAACGACAATTCGAATGAACTTCCAGAAAGTTTAAAAATTGAGTTTTAGCCCAGAAACTTTATATACTTTATTTTAAAGTTTTAATAAAATCTTTCTGAAAATAAACAACAGTTTAAAATAAAAGTTCACCCAATATAAAATGTTCCAAGCTCCTATATATATATATATATTCAAAATGCATTCATACCTTAGGAGCAATGGAACCAATGTTGTTGACGTAGAAACGAGGCACATTAAACTCGGCATTTGATGAAGCTTTAATATCTTGGCCGCTCGTCTTCAACAAACACGTCCTAGGCTTAAAGGATGATCAATAACTCTATCCTATGAATCAAACATGTTTGTCCGAAATTGAGCCAAAACTACAAAGGACACAATTGAAAATTTATGTCCTTACATCCTTGTCAATAGCCAGCCGAAATCCGTTTAAACTGTCGATTCCTTCACAATATGACAAGGTTCCACACACGACACGACATAAATCGCCCAAGCTGACCCAGTTAAACTGTCGGTCCCTGACACATTATGTCGCCACCAATTTTAATACTCATTTTTATCTTAGGCATTAATTCTCAATTTCTCAATTTCTCAATTTCACAAATTATAAATTACCCCACCCTTTAATCGAAGTGAGATCCTCAAAATACCCCTTAGTCACATACCTAAGGGTCCCCAAGTTATCAATACATCCTACCCTATGTATAGGATGAACTTCTAACACAAACCTCGACCTAGTCTCATGCCTAGGCTAGTGTAATGACGATAAAGTACGAAAAATCAGCGCATCCCCGACATAATCAAGTCGTAATAATCTACCCTCACTAGTCACATAACTAGAAGGCATAAATTATCAACAAGCCTACCCACTAGTCCCATACCTAGAAGGCATCCTAAACTTTAGGGAGAGAGAAAATGTCCAACAATTCGTCGTCACGATGGAAATTTAATGGAACCAACAAGTCAGATAAATAAGCACAATTAATCAATGTACCCAACTACGCATTATAGTTCAATTCAATTAAATCTTAATTTAATTATCACATCGTCAAAAACACCCAATTAATCTCATTTAATTATTTTAAATTAAATACACCGAGATTACATCATTTACACGTAATATTTCCAATTTCATTAGCTTAACACAAATCACGTGGGTTATACGCTCTCAAATCAATTAATTCAAGACTAGGGTTTTTCTACATGAAACCTACACCAACAAAATCCAAAATACACCCATGAATCCTACGTACCCAAGGGTTATGAATATTAATTATATTAAAGGATTTCATAAAAACAACCCCAAGTTATATGTATCCACTTTCTCTAATTAGATTTTCTAATTGATTTTTAGAAAATGTGTAATTTAGGTTTATGCAATACTTAAAACGCATAATACTAAAGGAAAGGAATAGAGTATTCATGCCTGAAATTAGTTGGATTAAAATCTGAGTAGAAGGTTGAACTCTTTTTGAGAAAACACCAATATACTCTTCAAAACTTATGAAAAGTAGGGGCTAGGGGCTGGAGATGAGAGAATTATGTTTTGGAAGAGCTTTCTGGAGAAAGTTTGAGAGAAAGGTGATTTTCGAAGACCCAACCCCGTATCAGTTTAGTATATAAAGGGTTTAAGAGTTAAAACACAATTAGGAGACTCTCATCCAATCACTGGCTCTGTCGTTCGAACGAGAATGTCTGTCTTTCGAAAGACATACGACGTCGTTCGAACGACATGCGCTGTCGTTCGAATGAGATCCTAAATCTCGAAGATCAAATCCTTTAAAAAAAATCCAACTCAATTATCTGATAAAAATACATTAACTGAACAAATACGCACCTGCTAGTTAAATTTTAAATAAAACCTTATAATCCTTTATAAAAGACCCGAATTAAATTCCGATTGAAAAATTTACTAATAAAACCAAGTTAAATACTTAAAGACCATTAAATCCAAAATTTTATTTTCTCCAAATTAATTAAAGTCAATTAATTAAAACACGGGGTGTTATAGTCGCCTAGTAATCCTCATGTGACATTTTATTATTCGATATTCTAAATTGGGAAAAGCAATGAAATGACGCGTGGAAGACCTCTTGTGTAACAAATATCGTAGCAAAGTAACCTCAAATTTGTAACTTTGTAATATATATATATATATATATATATATATATATATATATATATATATATAGAGAGAGAGAGAGAGAGAGAGAGAGAGAGAATCCAGTAAGAACTAGTTACTTAAGGACTAATTAAGGATAAATTTTTCTAACATAATAATAAAAATTATTTTAAGTTGATTTTTTTTTGTTTGGTGTTCAAACATTCCAGTGATCCCCCCTCCCAAAACAAACAAGTCAAAATGAATTTGGCATTTTTAATAAAATCGATCAAAATTTGACTATTTTAAGGTGCTTAAAAAGGGTCAAATGATGATCAATTTTTTTTAAATATAAAAATATCAATTTGAGCTGTTATTATTTTTTATTTTTGGGCGGTGGGTAGGTTGCTGAAATGTTTAAACACCAAACATTTAAAAAAAATGGTCATTAACTAGTACTTAACTAATGGGTAGTTACTAGATCATTAATTTTTTCAACATAGTAAAAAAAATTATTATGCACTCCTTTTTTTTACATGATATCTTAACATTTTATTGATACGCAAAAACTGGCACATACAAACTGCTTTTTGAAAATAGTGAAAATTTTGGACTACTTTTTTAGGGTATCTTAATATTTAATAAATATCTTAAAAAAATATTAGTCTAAAATAATTTTTTATTATTTAAAAAAAAATTGAATTTAAACTCTTCAATTAATTACCTCATAGAAACCATCTAAATATATATATATATATATATATATATATATATATATATATATATATATATATATATATATATATATATAAGTTGTTTTCACCATGGACAACAAACAAGCTCCACTTCATGTTTGGGCATGAAAAATGATCGTTGCACCGATTTTATGTATCGAGTGCACAAATTATTTGTACAGTTGATTAAAAAAATAAAGGGTATGTTTCTTTAGTCAACTGTACAAACATTTTGTGCACCCGATGCACAAAAACGATGCATGTATCACCACTCGTGTGGGCATATAGCCATATAGGGCGTGTGTGATACAAAAGTGAACAAATGCGTTGGGTGACAAATTTTGCCATCAAAAAATTTGCAATGACAAATCTTATAATTTTTCAAGTGATTTTTTGATAGTATTTATTTGTCCGGTGCCAAATCACTATTTAACAAAAATAAAAGCAGTTTATAACGAAAAAAATTGTACAACAAAACAAAAAAAAAGTTTTTAAAGAAAAAACTGTTTTTAACAAAAAGGAAACACTCTAAAAAAACAGATTTTAACAAAATAAAAAACGTTTTAACCAAAAAACACTTTTAAAAACAGTTGTTAACAAAAAAGAATAGTATTTAACAATTAAAAACGGTTTTTAATGGGAAAAAACAGTTTATAAAAAAAACAGCTTTTGACAAAAACAGTTAAAAAATAGTTTTTAATAAAATAAAAACAGTGTATAACGAAAAAACAATTTTGAACAAAAAAGAAAACGGTTAAAAAAATAGTTTTTAACAAAATAAGAACAATTTTAATGAAAAAAAACAGTTATTTAAGAAAAAACAATTTTTAAAAAAATCTAACAAAAAAAATCAATTTTTAAAGAAGAAAAGCAGTTTTTATAAATAAAAAAAACAGTTTTAATGAAAAAATAATTTGTAACAAAAAAGATGTTTTAAAAAGAATGACAAATTATAAGAAAATTTTGGTTTGGTATATACCAAAACACATTCTGTTAAGAAAAAAATGATGATAAATTTATATGTGAATATGGTGTTCATAAAAAACTTCTCATAAAAAATAAGATTAATTAAATATACAAAATAATAAATAAATTCTGCATTTATTATCATTTGTGATGACAAATAAAAAGTATTAAACACACGCATAGTGATTCACTTTAAAATACACCATGGAAATTGTAATCTTTGTGAAAATTCTATTTTCATTTTTGTTACCATTTCAATCTACAGTTCAAATTTCTTGTTACGTGGGGTATTAATAAGACGATTAGCTGTACTTAATCAATCTAACGTTTTCAACATGCTACTGTACAAGCTAACTTTTTTTGAAAGAATATTAAATTTAAAATGGAAACGACAATGTCAACAATAAGTCATTATCTCGCATCAACATCAAAGACTCATTTGATACGATTGATGGTTTTTATAATAGGTAGAAAGGCTTCTGGATCTGGACAACTCTACTCTACATTACCAGAAAATGAGATTGAAAGTGACCAATCAAGCTACAGTACCCAAACTATGGAGGATGTGATCGAATTTTAGATAATTTTTTCTCAGATACATTAAGATGGTTTTTTGCTATTGGTTGGTTTTTGAAGTTCACGTCACTGGGACTTACAAATCAATTAATAACACGCTGTCATGTTAGTGTGTCTGGAAAAAATTTATCTAAAATTCGGTCACAGTAGAATTATCCATGAAGGATATAAAGGGGCAGAGTTGATAATGTGAGAAATGTCTTTTATACAAAAAATAAATAATATTTTTTTATCAATTAAGCTTTGTTTATTATAAGGTTTTAAAAAATGCGGGGGTGATCGAGACGTGGACGCTAAGTCTTAAGTCTAGGAAGACTTTAGGGGTAAAAAGGCGTTTAGGGCTTCTTAATATATTTTAATATTTTTTAACCATAACAACGCTATTAAAATACTAAAATTGTACATATTATAAAAGTATGTCTGAATATTTGCAAATTAAAATACTATTTGATTATTTTGGATGAGATAATGGTCCGGTTTGTAAAAAAAAAAAATTAAAAGACGATATCGTTTCACTAAAGCATGGTTGTTTTTAGAAAAAAGTGCGTCTTAAGGTTTTACCAAGAATAAGGCGTAAAAAGCTTAAGGTGGGACGTTTCTCCCAACCCTCAAGCCTAGGTGGATTTTTTAGAACAATGATTTATTAAATATATAGTTAAGCCGATTTTATGATTTTATTTTTGTTCCAAATGATTCTAATGATAAATATTTTTCTTCAATAAGTTTCATTAAAGAAAGTGTAGTATATTTACAAATCTGCATGTGTAATTTGTGCAAAAACATGTAAAAAATTACCGTGCAAATAAATTATAAAAATGAAATGTGTTAATCATAATTATTTGTGTAAAACATGTAATATGCCATATTAAGAAAAAAAATCTCTTAATTGCATCAAGTAGAAAATATATTTTATATAAATATGACTCACCTGTGAAGATTCCAAATATAAATGTGAATTTTTTAGGATCATTTGTACTTTTGCCATGGCTCTTTTTTTCAGTTTACACTTTGGTACACCAACTTTTCTATTATATGGACTTTGATTTTTGATGGAAAAAACTTCAGTGAGTGAACTCATTTGAACCTTGCAAAAGAAAAAAAGACTCATTTGAATGATTCAATTCTAAACTACCTCTCTATCAAACAAAAAAAAACAATTTATTGCTTCATGAATTCACCATTTGCCCGAACAATATTTTGTAATTCTTTTTAATACTATTTAGTTTTCTATCTTTCCATAAAAAAGTGAAAAAAATATTTAGGGGCTTTTGGCCAAAAAAACAATGCGAAGGAAACAAGTAAATTTTTTTAAATCTGCAATGAACAACAGATTTTAGGATTACTTATTAGCATAAGTATGCAATGAAGTCATGGAAGTTAAAAACAAACAAAAAAATATATAGTGTTGTAATATAATTACCAAAGTACAGTATATTTATTATAAAAGATATTGAAAAAATGTTTTAAGTAGTTTAATAAATATTCACCTAACCTAAAGGAACTACAAATATCTAGTCATATTGGTCAAGGTTCATATTCCACCTAGCCCCCTTTTTTTTTTAGTTCTTGGTCTTATACACCATAAATATGGAACACGTGTTACTTTATAACAAATTGAATAGGCATAAAACAGTTTCTTTATAGACGTTCTGGGACTAACTACATTTTTTATTTAAACATGAAAATGGTGATTAATGAGACTATTGATTTGAGACTAAAACCTAAAAAATTGAAATTAAAATCTGGCCACGGTGATAAAAACACATTCATATATGTGTAGCCCTGTTGCCACAACAAAAACTGAATTTATTATTACTGTAGAAGAGGTGATACAAGTTTTTTTTTTAAAGGAAGGGCTTCATACATTTCAACCGTTAAATTAAACATTTTTTAAAAGTGGAATCTTCCTTTTCCTTCTACTCCCCCGGGTGTATTCAATGCAACTACATAAACTTGTTAACCTTCTTTCAAATTCAGTCACAAAATCATCACATGCATGGAGAGAGATGAAAATATTTTTATATTTAATTTAACAATATTGGTTTGAAAATATAAAAAACAGTTGGATATATTGGTATATATATTTATTTTGAATGAGCTAAATAAGTCGGGGTAAGTGGCTTAGTGATAAGTTTATGGGATTTGGTGCTTGAGGTCATGGATTCAATTCTTAGGAGGGACACTAAACATTAATACTCTTTGATTGGACCTTGGATCTTTGGACTTCTCTTGAGTGCCCAGAATTTTTTACCCTTTTATTAACCCGTTTTTAATTTTTGACTTAGTCTCCTATTCAAAGTAAATTATCCGTTAGTGAAGATATTAGTGGGTTAGTTGGCTAAAACCTCTACCCACTTTTTTTACCAAATTTTGTATATAACAAAGGCTACAGGCTACAGGCTACAGGCTACAGCTTTGAGAAAATTACACAAAATAAATCAATCTCTCTCACTTTCTCTGCAAAGATAATTTTGCTATTTTCTACTTTTCGTTATTTTTTTTGGGTGTGCTGGAGTATCCTGAGAGTTCAAAGATTTAACACGAAGCTGGTGTGTAAATCTGATCGTTGAATTCTGGGAGGTGTATGTTCACGAGGCTGACAGCTACAAATATCAGCGAGCAATTTCACCTTTAGGACTTTGTGTCCAACACAAACCTCGATCGATAAGTCCTTCTAATTTTATCTATTTCGAATTTGGGTTTTTTTCGTTTATTCTGCATATATTATTTCCAACAATCTAAAGGTGAAATTCTGTTGTTATTCTACAATCTGCTATGGAAAATCCTATTGCAAAATACTCTGAAAAACCTGAATTGTTTGATGGAAAGAATTTTAAGAGATGGCTGATTCAGCGGAAAAAGTGTGCGCGTGTAAAGTGCACAATCGTCGTGTGTTTCGCCGCCACGATACAAAAGAACCTAATATACTACTACACTTGACAAGCAAGTACAGTGGTAAGTCGGGTATCGAAAATCCACAGGGAGTGATTGAATTTTAGACTTTAATTATTTTAATTACTTCAGGAATAAAAGTGGTGTAAAATAAATAAAAGAAAAGGTGATAGGGTGGTTATGGTGACAAAAGAAAAGAGAAGTTAACTCTAAATAAAAGGAAAGCGAGGATCGGGATCGCATCCTACCATTCACAGGCTAAACAACTACTAATTAGAATTACGGTTCGAAAACATTTAATCGAGCATTTACAATTAAGCATAAACATCACACAAGAAGGAATTTAACCCAAAGTTGCGAGATAAAACATTTAACCGAAAAATGGTCACACGCGGATTAAATTCGGATAATCGCTATAAACACTAACGTTGCATGACAAAGAAAGTTAAACGCATAATAATCCGACTTTAATACGCGAGGTTTCAATTAAATGCAATTTTACATGAAACCCTAAATTTCGAGGTCCGAACCCAAAAATGGCGAAAATGCAATCCCGACCCTATTTATCTAGGGGCGCATAATGAACTAAACTAATTTAAACTAAATTAACTAAGAAAGCAAGAAATAAAGCAAGAAATCTAATTATGAAAGCATGGAAACTATCTAGAAAGCAAGGAAAGAATGAAATACAACTAGATTAATGGAGAAGGAAGATGAATAGTTAATCTTACAACCAATTAGTGTGTCAATCCAAGAGGGGAAGAAGAAAAACCAATCAAAACCCCAAACCCTAACTAAAAACTAAGCTAAAATCGTATTTGGGCTGCTCTCCATAATACAAAGCCAAAAATTGGCTTATATAGTAAGTTAGAATAAAAGAAAAGAAGAAAGAAAAGAAAAGAAAATATCTGCAGAAAAACAGGGGATCGATCGATCGACCCCTTTGGTCGATCGATCGATCAAGGGAAAATTTCGACAATCCTAAAAGGTCGATCGATCGACCAAAAACGTCGATCGATCGATCAAGCAGGGCAGAATAATGCAGCAGCAGCCCCTGCTTCTTTTCTTCTTCTTCTCTTCTCCTCTTTTGCTTTCTTGTATTTCCTCCGCAAGAAACACCGTAACTTCTTCGTTATGAATCGGAATCGTGCACCGTTCATGGCCACGCGAAGCTAGCGAGGAGGGCTACAACTTCCGTGAGATGTCAGGCCAGGTAACCAAGATATGAAAAGACTAAAATGCCCTCGAACGTGCGGTTGTGTACGGAACTTCGCCGGAATGCAACCGAACTTCATACTAAGCATCCAAACACCTACAAAAGCTCAATTAACCCCTGCAAAACATGTTAACATAGAAATCCGAGGGTTGTCTGGTTAACGAGCATAAATATAGGGATTAAGATACCCGAGGGGGCTAATAACGCGTAGGTTAACGGGTGAAATACGCAATATTTGCGTCGTATCACACCCCCTAACTTACACATTGCTAGTCCCTAGCAATGAAATAGGAAACAACAAGAACTACAAGAAAACCAAAAGCAGGAGAAGTACAAAAGTATGGTATAAAAGCAATAAAAAGATAAGGCCACTTTCGCGGGCGAACGATTGCATTTAGCATATGCAATAAGCCGTTAAACCCCTAGGTTACCCTAGTGGACGAGTGTCGTCTCGTGAGGGTTTTCAGGGATGAAACCCACAAACATCATAAAGTTTCCTCAAAATATGCCCAACCCAACATGCGACAAACTCAACAACAACGAAAAAGATTTCAAACATGTTATTAGCATATTGAACGAATTCAAGCTAAAGTCCGTTGTTATTAACAAGTTGAATGCACCTCATAGAATTGAAACTTTAAAAGTGGGAGGGGGAAGAGCACATGCATAGTGTGATTTGGTAAAAACTTATATAAACCGGATAAACATAAAGAAAGCATGTATTCAATCCTCACGGGCATTACGCTCATCAAGCGAATTCACTCAAAACAGGGAGGTAACACACGGGACATGCGGGCTTAAGAGTAAATGTAAATGGAAACTAGGCCGCACACATGTCACAAAAGAAGAACGCTATATAGGAAATAAAAATTGCAATCTCAGTGAAAAGATACCGCACATATAAAAGAGGCGAAATGCATTTTCACAGATTATCAAAACTATTTAAACATTTGAATTACATCTACTTAAGATCACATAGGACTTGTAATAGGGTTGTAATGTATGGCTAGGTTAAGGTACGAAATGAAAGGGATGTATATACGGATTCAAAGTGTTTGGGGATGAAACTCAGAATAATGTGAAAAAGTGCCAATATCAAAAGTTGGACAAAAATGTCCAAACGAGCATAGATATAACAATCGAGAGAGTAATCAAAGCTTATTGAAACACTACAAACAATAATTACAACTTTCTCTTTCTTTTTCTTTTCTTCCTTTCTTTTTCTCATGTTTTCTTTTGCTTTCTTTTTTTCTTTTTGCTTTCTCTTTCTGACACTTCTTACTCTTTTTATACTCAAATTGCAACCACACAACAATAATAACATTCAATTCCAAGCAACAATCCAAACAAGGGTATGTAAGGTAATATATATGGTATAAAACTCCAATTTGGAGTTGGTTATGGGATTTTGGGTAATGAAAAGAAAGGCTAGTATTTAGGCTCAAGTGGGTTGACTAAGGAACATATAAAAGGTGAGGTCAAGGTCATATGGGTGATACACCAAAGAGGGCCTATGATCATTTCACAAAGTATACGCAATTCACGAGTCAAAACAACATATGAAAATCATGCTCAAGTAACACATTTCAATGATGAACTCAATTAATGAACGGTCAATGAAAGAATAAAGAGATTACCGACGAATTTAACGTTTTCAAAGAGGAAAGAATAGTGTATACACTCACAAATGAAGATAAGTCTTTAATCTCACACGGTGTAAGTATATACAATGCAACAAAAGCATACCGAGTTTATAAAAATCTTAAACCAAATCAATGTAACAAGAATGGTGCATATGTTCACGGATAAAGTTTAATTCATGAAGTTATTCACAATATCAATGATTTGAGGACTAAAGTCTAATAACTTCTAAAATCGAGAACATGCATCATTGAGTTGTCTATCGGATCGGGCAATTATTGAAATTTATCATCGAAAACAAGGCAAAATACCCAACAAAGGAGAAAAAAGAAAGAAAATATTTTTGAAAATTTTCAAATTTTTCACCAAAAGGCATAATTAGTAACTAAATGTGAGCAAATCCATGGACTACACATGAAATGGATAGAATATCCTACACCCCCTAACTTAAATGTTGCATTGTCCTCAATGTGCATTAAGAACACAACATAAAGAGAGGAAAAGAACGATATTACCCAAAATTGGAGCGATCTCCATAAGCGCGAGTCCAAAGGAATCTACAAAGCAAGTTAGTACCGAGCATAGCAAAAACAAATAACAAAAAGTTAACTAATTACACTAGACTAAATTAAAAGGAAAGAAAAATAGGAAAGAAAGAAAATTAAAAAGCTAACTATTTACAACCTACTATTTAGGCTTCACACTAACTATACACTAGAAGTCTAAATAGTTGAGGGTCCACCCAAAAAGGGATTTGACTTTGAAAGATCAACGGTGGACCCTCCAAAGTGAACATGCCTCCCGAAAGATATGAATTCCGTTTGAACAACGGAAGGCATGTGGGTGGTGAAAAAAGTGAACCATCGCCAATTTGAAATTTTGGGCGGACAATGGGGGATTTGGATATCAAGGGGGAAATGTACACTAGAGATCCAAGAAAAATCGATTCATCTCCCAAAGGTTTTTCAAATGGAATGGGAGATGGTGCACACATGAGGATAACATCCATCGAAAACAAGTCCGGTAAAGAGTCCTCATCGGCAAAAAGTGTAGAAGTTTTAAAAGTTTCTACCGACTCATAGGAATCAACCGGTAATTCTAATGGTTCGATCACGGAAAACGAATATGGTGATGAAACAAATTCAATCTCAATCGACTCATCGTCGGAAGGAGATTGAATTTCAGGGGAGAAAGATTCACATTCGATGAGAAATTCTCTGAAAAAGCGAGGTGAAACACAAGTTTCCACCTCCTCGTTGTTTTGTGCAAAAGAATTCATCTCATCGCAAAGTGCCCCAAGTCTCATTCCAGCACCATTTAAGCTTTCCAAACCTTGGGAGTAAAGAAGCAAAGTCTCTTCCAAAGTAGGCTTCCTCGGCTCAAGAGCCTCGGACTCCTCATTTGGTTGAAACTCGTCTTCGAAAGTAATGAAATAAGAATCGTCATTGGATTCGAATAATGAATCTAACTCAAGCTCCCAATAACGATTTTCATTCCGATAAATGTTTTCAAGTCTTTCATTTTCAAGAAAATCTTGAAAATGGAAAACTTGAAAACTATCCCCAAAGTATGAATCATTAGAATAACCGTAATAACTATAATAGTAGGACATGATTACCTCGTTGTTTGAAAGATGGAGCATCCAAGAAATAAAGTGAGCAACCGCGAATCAAAGTTTCTTAGCGCTTAAAGTATGCAACTCCTGCAAAAAGGTTAAAAGAAAGAATACAAATAGGAAAGGCAAAATACTACGAAATAATAAAAAAATTACAATCTAAAATACACTCCCCGGCAACTGCGCCATTTTGTTGTTCGGTGGAAAAAGTGTGCGCGTGTAAAGTGCACAATCGTCGTGTGTTTCGCCGTCGCGATACAAAAGAACCTAATATACTACTACACTTGACTAGCAAGTACAGTGGTAAGTCGGGTATCGAAAATCCATAGGGAGTGATTGAATTTTAGACTTTAATTGTTTTAATTACTTCAGGAATAAAAGTGGTGTAAAATAAATAAAAGAAAAGGTGATAGGGTGGTTATGGTGACAAAAGAAAAGAGAAGTTAACTCTAAATAAAAGGAAAGCGAGGATCAGGATCGCATCCTACCATTCACGGGCTAAACAACTACTAATTAGAATTACGGTTCGAAAACATTTAATCGAGCATTTACAATTAAGCTAAACATCACACAAGAAGGAATTTAACCCAAAGTTGCGAGATAAAACATTTAACCGAAAAATGGTCACACGCGGATTAAATTCGGATAATCGCTATAAACACTAACGCTGCATCACAAAGAAAGTTAAACGCATAATAATCCGACTTTAATACGCGAGGTTTCAATTAAATGCAATTTTACATGAAACCCTAAATTTCGAGGTCCGAACCCAAAAATGGCGGAAATGCAATCCCGACCCTATTTATCTAGGGGCGCATAATGAACTAAACTAATTTAAACTAAATTAACTAAGAAAGCAAGAAATAAAGCAATAAATCTAATTATGAAAGCATGGAAACTATCTAGAAAGCAAGGAAAGAATGAAATACAACTAGATTAATGGAGAGGGAAGATGAATAGTTAATCTTACAACCAATTAGTGTGTCAATCCAAGAGGGGAAGAAGAAAAACCAATCAAAACCCCAAACCCTAACTAAAAACTAAGCTAAAATCGTATTTGGGCTGCTCTCCATAATACAAAGCCAAAAATTGGCTTATATAGTAAGTTAGAATAAAAGAAAAGAAGAAAGAAAAGAAAAGAAAATATCTGCAGAAAAACAGGGGATCGATCGATCGACCCCTTTGGTCGATCGATCGATCAAGAGAAAATTTCGACAATCCTGAAAGGTCGATCGATCGACCAAAAACTTCGATCGATCGATCAAGCAGGGCAGAATAATGCAGCAGCAGCCCCTGCTTCTTTTCTTCTTCTTCTCTTCTCCTCTTTTGCTTTCTTGTATTTCCTCCGCAAGAAACGCCGTAACTTCTTCGTTATGAATCGGAATCGTGCACCGTTCGCAGCCACGCGAAGCTAGCGAGGAGGGCTACAACTTCCGTGAGATGTCAGGCCAGGTAACCAAGCTGTGAAAAGACTAAAATGCCCTCGAACGTGCGGTTGTGTACGGAACTTCGCCGGAATGCAACCGAACTTCATACTAAGCATCCAAACACCTACAAAAGCTCAATTAACCCCTGCAAAACATGTTAACATAGAAATCCGAGGGTTGTCTGGTTAACGAGCATAAATATAGGGATTAAGATACCCGAGGGGGCTAATAACGCGTAGGTTAACGGGTGAAATACGCAATATTTGCGCCGTATCAATGGCAAATGAAACTGCAATTTTACCTAACAACTCTTAAGATCGTTGACGTTATTGCATCTGATAGACCTTCTACACCTGAAGAACTGGTTGTTTGGAAACAAAG
Source organism: Sambucus nigra (assembly GCA_949130495.1). NCBI lineage: Eukaryota > Viridiplantae > Streptophyta > Magnoliopsida > Dipsacales > Adoxaceae > Sambucus > Sambucus nigra. The sequence goes on along the minus strand of OX422219.1, from coordinate 90,734,631 downwards.
GGATTATATGTGTAGGAATTATATTCTGAACTGTCTCTGCCTTGAATTGTATGATGTTTATTGGTCATGTCCTACTGCTAAAGAATTATGGAACTTACAGGATAAAAAAATATGCAACTGAAGATGATGGGTCTAAAAAATTTGTGGTTGGAAAATTTTTGAATTTTAAAATGGAAGATAATAAATCTGTTGTGTCGCAACTGAAAGATCTACAAATTATTATTCATGAAATTCTGGCCGAGGGTTATAATATATGTGAGAGATTTCAGGTGTCTGCTATAATTGAAAAACTGCCACCTTCTTGGAAAAATTACAAAAACGGTCTGAAACATAAGAAAAAGGAGATGTCACTAGAAGATTTGATAGTTCGTTTGAGAATTGAGGAAGATAATAGGAATGCAGAACTTAGGGAGAAAAATTTTGAATTCAGTTCTAAGACTAATTTCGTAGAGGAAAAATCAAAAGGAAAACAAAAACAGAACCAATCTAAGCCTAACCATTCAAACCAGAAACATGGGCACCATAAACTAAACCAGAATTCGAGGTCCAACCACAAATTCAAACCTAACGATCAGAATAAAAATTCTAAACCTCAGTTTAAATCTAAACGTTCAGGTAAATGTTATGTATGTGGAAAACCAGGTCATTACGCTAAAGATTGCAAGTTTAGGAAGAGTCAGAATGTGAAGCCTTAAGCAAATGTAACCGAGGAGGGTAAATTTTCTGATGTTGTGACCGAGGCAAACATTGTGAGTAACCTAACAGACTGGTGGCTTGAGTCGCTCCGCCAAACATATTTTTGGCACAAGAGATGCCTTCACTACCTTCACTGTTGTGGGTGAGGATGAACGTCTATACATGGGAAACTCCTCTTCGTCTAAGGTTGAGGGCAAGGGAACCGTAGTTTTAAAGTTCACTTCGGGAAATGTTCTTACATTGAAAGATGTTTTGTGTGTCCCCGAGGTTAGGAAGAATCTGGTTTCCGGTTTTGTCTTAGTTAAGAAGGGTCTTAAAATTGTTCTAGAGAGTGATAAGGTAGTTGTGATTAAGGGAGGTGCTTTTGTGGGAAAAGGTTATGTTCATGAGAGTCTTTTCAAACTAAATGTAACCGCAACTGATAATAATAAAACATCTACTTCTTCTGCTTATTTGATTGACTCTTGTGATATGTGGCATTTTAGACTTGGTCATGTAAATAAGGCATCCATTAAAAAATTAATGTTTTGGGGAAACACACCAAAATCTGATTTTTCTATCAACTCTAAATGTGAAATATGTGTTGAATCAAAATATGCTAAAAAACCTTTTCCAAGTGTCGAAAGAAGTTCAACTGTTTTAAGTTTAATACATTCTGATCTTTGTGATTTAAAAGGTTATGTGACACGTGGTGAAAATAAATATTTTGTTACTTTTATTGATGATTACTCTCGTTATTGTTATATTTATCTTCTTACCAGTAAGATGAGAGTTTCTCAAAATTTATTTCTTATAAATTTAAAGTTGAAAAATAATTGGAAAAATCCATTAAAACATTAAGATCCGATAGGGGAGGAGAATACACCGGTGATCTTGATAAATATTGTAAAGAAAATGGAATAATTCATCAAGTTACTCCTCCTTATTCACCCCAATATAATGGTGTAACTAAAAGAAAAAACAAAACTCTTAAGGATACGGTAAATTCTATGTTAAGCACTTCGGGATTACCTTATAATATGTGGGATGAAACACTTCTTACTGCTTGTTATATTCTTAATAAAATACCTTTTAAGAATAATGATAAACTCCTTATGAAATGTGGAAAAATAGGAAACCTTCTTATAAACACCTTAAAGTGTGGGGCTGTCATGCTAAGGTTTCAATACCAGTACCTAAGAGAACTAAACTTGGCCCAAAGATTGTTGATCGTGTTTTTATAGGTTATGCTAAAAATAGTAATGCATATAGGTTTCTTGTAATTGATTCTAAAAATCAATATATGGATAAAAACACAATTTTTGAGTCAGGAGATGCTGAATTTTATGAGGACAAATTTCCTTTTAAAGTGACAAGTGAGGGAACTAGTAGTTCTGTTCCAGTGGGTCCTAGTGTTAGAAATGTATCTCCAAATTCAGAAGAAATTGAAATTAAGAAAAGTAAAAGACCTAGGATAGCTACTTCTTTTGGTCTTGAATTTTTAACGTAATTAATGGAAAATGACCCCGTCTCTTTTAGTGAGGCAATGTCCTCACCCGATACTATTTTTTGGAAATAAGCTATTAATAGTGAATATGATTCTATTATTTCTAACAACACGTGGGAGTTAGTTGACTTGCCTAAAGGATGTAAAACTATTCGATGAAAATGAATTTTTAAAAAGAAATTAAAAGATGATGGTTCTACTGATAAATTTAAGGCAAGATTGGTAGCTAAAGGCTATAGGCAAAAGGAAAGAATTGATTTATTTGACACTTACTCACAAAAGGAAAGAATTGTTACTAGAATTACATCTATCGGGCTATTAATTGCTATTACTTCATTACATAATCGGATAATTCATCAAATGGATGTAAAAATGACTTTTTTGAATGGAGATCTTGAAGAAGAAATTTATATAGATCAACCCGAGGGGTTTGTAGTCCAAGGCCTAGATAAAAAAAGTGTGTACACTTAAAAAATCATTATATGTACTGAAATAAGCTCCTAAACAATTGCATGAAAATTTTGATCAAATAATAATCTCTAATGATTTTAACATTAATGAAGCATATAAATGTATTTATAGCAAATTCAAAGATAATTTTGGTGTGATTATTTGCTTATATGTGGTTGATATGCTTATTTTTGGAACTGATATGGATGTAGTTAATAAAACTAAAAGCTTCCTTAATAAGCAATTTGATATGAAAGATTTGGGTGTTGTTGATGTTATACTTGGAATTAAAATCATAAAAAATTCTGAAGGAATTGTTTTAACCCAATCTCATTATGTAGAGAAAGTTCTTAGAAAATTTGAACAATTTAATTGTATTTTTGCTAAAAAACCTTATGACCCTAGTTGTCACTTAAGGAAACATTTGGGTCTTGGTGCGTCCTCATTAGAAAATTCTAAAGTTATTGGTAGTCTAATGTATCTTATGAACTGCACTAGACCTGATATTGCATATGATGTGGGTAGATTTAGCAGATATACTTATAATTAGGCCTGTAAATTGAGCTCCCGAGGCCCGAAGCCCGCCCGTTCGGCCCGCTATTTTTGGGCCGAGCTTTATTTGAGTTTGAGCCGAGCTGAGCCTGAGCCAAAATTCCAAGCCCGGATGAATTTCGGGCCGAGCTTGAGCCGAACTTCGCCAAGCCCGAATTGGGCCCGAAGCCCGAACTTCATATTAATAAATAAATAAATAATTTATATAATATAACATATTTGTGTTAATATTGTTCAATTAGGTTTCATCCTTTTATTTCATTTATTATTTTTTCTAAAAAAAAAATCATTTGTCATAATACATTAGATTACATGTGATTTTCAATTTTGTGATTTTATTGTTAATCTCATTATGGGTATTTGATTTAATAATTGATCAAGTCACAATAAGCCTTTGTAAGTGATCAAATTATGCTAAATGTCTAAAATTTAATAGGCATTTGTAGCTTTTCAATCTTATTTTCCTTGTTTTAATTTAATACATTTCATAATTATATATTTTATTTCATGAAATATCAATTAGATTTTAGGGTCCGTTTGATAGCACAAAAATTCCAAGGCAAATTCCCAAAAGTTGAAAAATTCTGGTATTTTCCAGCTTTTAGGCTGTTTGATAGCCTTAATTTGCCCTGGAATTTGTTTTCTATGTACAACACCCCTTAAGCACAATTTGCTACTCTAGGGTGGAATTCAATATTTTTGGGGGGGGGGGGGGGGGGGGGGGTCAGGTTTTTGTTTGCCACCTTTGGGTGGCAAATCACTTGAAACCAATTTTTTTATAACTCTATATATTTCATAAATATATAAATATATATTGCTAATAAATATATAAATATATATATTTCATATATTTTAATATATATTCGTATATTTTATATATTTTAGCACATATATGTATATTGCGTATATTTCGTATATTTAGATATATTTCATATATTTATATATTTATATATTTCGTACATTTATATAATTTATATAATTCACATATTTTAATATATATTTATATTTCGTAAATTTTGTATATTTCATATATTCCTTATATTTAATATATATTATTTACAAAATATAAACATATATATTATGTATATTATATTATATTATATTATATTATGTATATATACATATATATAATATACATATACAATATAATATGTCTATATATATACATATATATAATATACACATATATAATATACATATACAATATGAATATATATACATTATTCTGTATATATATATTCATATTGTATATGTATATTATATATATGTATATATTCATAAATACATAATATATATGTATATATTCTGTAAATAATATATATTTAGTATATTCAGTATATAATATAATATATATTCATTTATATTTAATAGATTTTGTACATTTAATAATATAAAAATCTATTATATTTAATAATATAATAGATTTTTATATTATTAAATGTACAAAATCTATGAAAATATAATATTTTATTTACGAAATATATTCATATATTAAATATATTATTATATTTAATATATGAATATATGAATATATATTATATTATTTGTGGAATATATATATTTCGTAAATTATTATTAATTTTCGGAAAAATATACAAAATATATGAATATTCCGAAAATTAATAATAATTTACGGAATGTATATCTTCCGCAAATTATATTAATTTTCGGAATATATATATTCCGCAAATAATATAATATATATTCATATATTTTGTATATATGGAATATATATATTCCGCAAATAATATAATATATATTCATATATTTTTTATATTTAATAATATAATTTTATTATATATATATATATTCCGTAAACAAATTTTCCACTTTTATATCTATTTTTCAGCTTTTGCGTTTGATAGAAAGTGTGGAAAATTGATGATTTTCCAACTTGTATCAAACAGACACAAGTTGGAAAATATTCATTTGCCTTGGAATTGTTTGCCTTGGAATCAAATGTCCTGAAATCATTTACATTTTCCCAGTTTTCTATCAAACGGACCCTTAATGTATAATTTTGTCCATGATGGAAATACAAGAAAAAAAAATTAATTCAAACTTTTTTAATTAAAAAAAATGAAATCGGGCCTGCCCAAAATCAGGCCCGAAGCCCGTAATATTTATGAGCCGAGTTCGGGCCTAGGTGGGTAAAAATAATTCGGGCCGAGCTCGGGCTTGAGCATGGGTATGTGAGTTCGGGCCGAGCCTGAGCAACGCCAAGCCAGGCTCACCCAGCCCGATTTACAGCCCTACTTATAATCCTAATAATGAACATTGGGATGGTTTGAGTAGAGCTTTGAGATATCTAAATTATATAATAAATTATAGTATTCATTATATTAGATATCCTGCTGTAATTGAAGGCTTCTGTGATGCTAATTGGATTTCTGATAATGATGAATGTAAGTCTACGAGTGGATATGTTTTTGCCTTGGCAGGAGGCACTATATCTTGAAAATCTACCAAGCAAACGTGCATAGCTAGATCCACCATGGAGTCTGAGTTCATAGCGTTGGATAAAGCAAGTGAAGAGGCTGAATGGTTAAGAAACTTCATATTAGATATTCATTTGTGGCCTAAACTAGTTCCAGCCTTGTCCATTCACTATGACAGTCAAGCAGCGATCGCAAGAGCACATAATAACTCCTACAATGAAAAGTCTAGACATATCAGGAGAAGACACAACACAGTGAGACAACTATTAAAAGATGGAGTTATAGCAATCGACTATGTCAAGTCAAAGGAAAACCTGGCGAATCCATTGACTAAAGGTCTAGCTAGAGAGATAGTTTATCAAACATCGAGGGGAATGGGCCTAAAGCCTATTAATATCTAAATCACCTATAATGGAAACCCAACCCATATGACTGGAGATCCTAAGATTTGGGTTCAATGGGATAACAAAGTTATACGACTGATTTGTGGGGGTACAAATTTAAGTTTTACTTAAAATCCATTCCTATGATGTAGTACCTCTGTATCGATGGAGGATGAGATTTAATCTCTTAATGCTTTCAATAGCTGTTATTCAGTGGGGTGTGAGATACAGTACACTCTTGATAGAAGCACCTATATGAGTCTGGTAGTGGGGCCGCTTCCTATGAGAATTAAGGCTGATTCTCTAGAGCACTCAAGAAACCTGGGCATGCTCAAGGCCGAAACGAGCACAACTGTGGGAACTCGATGATGATTTTTGGAAGTCACGTGTGTATTCTATTGACCTAAGTTTACAACAACGGTGAAATAGTTCAAGACATCAGCTCACTATCAACCGGTAAACTCAATAGATTAACACAAAACAAAGGTTCAAGTCGAATGACACCTTCGCTATTTACGTCACTCCTTATGATACTCCAGAACGTCGTTTTATTTTATTTATTTATTTATTTATTTATTTATTTCATGTGGGGGGTTGTTGGGTATATTGGTATATATACTTATTTTGAATGAACTAAGTAAGTTGGGGTAAGTGGCCTAGTGGTAAGTTTATGGGGTTTGGTGCTTGAGGTCATGGGTTCAATCCCTAGGAGGGACACTAAACATTAATAGTCTTTGATTGGGCCTTGGGGCTTGAGGCTTTGGGCTTCTCTTGAGTGCCTAGAATTTTTTACCCTTTTATTAACCCGCTTTTAATTTTTGACTTAGTCTCCTATTCAAAGTAAATTACCCGTTAGTGGAGATATCAGTGGGTTAGTTGGCTAAAACCTCTACCCACATTTTTTACCAAATTTTGTATATATCAAACGCTACAGCTTTGAGAAAATTACACATAAAAAATCAATCTCTCTCACTTTCTCTGCAAAAATAATTTTGCTATTTTCTACTTTTCGTTATTTTTTTTGGGTGTGCTGGAGTATCATGAGAGTTCAAAGATTTAACACAAATATAGTGTGTAAATCTGATCGTTGGATCCTGGGAGGTGTATGTTTACGAGGGTGACAACTATAAATATCAGCGAGCAATTTTACCTTTAGGACTTTGTGTCCAACACAAACCTCGATCGACAAGTCCTTCTAATTTTATCTATTTCGAATTTAGATTTTTCATTTATTCTGCATATATTATTTCCAACAAAAACTATACCATATACTCTTATCGAAAACAAAAGGTATTTTTATGGAATAAAATTAGAGAGACATGATTTTGGGACTTAAAATCTAGACTCAATGATGTGGAAAGTGCCACATCATTAAGCAATCTCACTCATTTGCTTTGTCATACTACAAATTCATTTTATTCTAAAATACATCTTTCATGAAAAAAAATAGTCCAATCAAATAAAAAACAATTCTTTTACATACCGTTGGCACGTATCATTTTTTTTAAAATAGTAAAATAATATTTTTACAGTTTAAAAAAAATGGTCCGTGCCAGCGACACTTTTTATTTTTAACTCGTTTAGTCCCTCAAATATCAATTTATCCAATATTATCTTATTTTTAAAGATTCGCGCCAACGGCACCCGATATTTTTAAACTTATTTTTTTTAATTTTATAACATTTAAAACAATTTTTGTATTTCTTAAAACTGTTTAAAGGTCCGCATTAAAAAACTATTATAATAATAAATTGTTTTTTTTAATTATTTTTAACTTATTTAGTCCCTCAAACATCAATTTATCCAATATTCTCTTATTTTTAAAGGCCCACGCCAGCGGCACCCCTTATTTTAAAACTTATTTTTTTTTTAATTTTACAACATTTAAAATAATTTTTGTATTTCTTAAAATTGTTTAAAGGTTCGTACTAGCGGCTCACATTGAGTGTTTTTATAAGGTGAGTGACGTTTTGGAACAAAATAAAATGGATTGGACAAATCGTACGATAAATTATTTTTAAATTAATTTTTTTATATAATATATAATTAACTATTTTTTATAATTTGAAAAAAATAAATTAATAATAAAATAAAATAAAATAGAGTGTGTTTCTTAATGATGTGCCTGCCACATCATTAAGTCTCACTTTTAACTCTAAAATGCAAGTCGCTATAGTCGTGCTCATTTTTATGGCGTTAATGAAGCAGTTGAGTTGGCAACGGATTTTAATTTAGAGCAAATTGTGAAATTCTTGAAATAGATAAGAGTAAAAGAAGAAATAAAGGCCACACTTTGGCAATTCATTTATGTCAATATTTATAGATTACAAAGGAATTCAAATACAGCTAGGCTGCCTAAGCTAACACCTAAAGATAAGGAAACAGAAAATACAAAATTCCAATTATGAATACAAAGTCAAAACAAAAATTAATTCAATGGAAAGAAGAGAAAGACCCTGCTTGCTCAATTACGCCCCCTCAAGATGGAGCTCGAGTAGAAAGTCCAGTCTTGGTCTTATTGGAAATGGGTACTTGGACAATAAATTTTCAGCAATTTTGAGTTCAAATTTAGGTGGAACCCACACCACGATAATTATGGGATCATATATGAACGCGTTCCCCTTCGCAAGAATATTAACGTAGTATATCCACATGTCCAATTTCATTAAATAATGAATGATATATATTTCTCCAAAGTGACTCACATAGCTATGAAAGTTAATGAATTTGGTGTATTTTAACTCTTGTCCTGTATTGAAAGAGTAGTAGAAAATTGAAAAGTTAATAAAATTCCAATTATGGATTAAGGCTTGGATGCCGTTGAAGTATCCCAACTCTTTGAATGGGAGATGGCCTACATTATGCATGTGTTGGGCGTAGGCCAAAAGACCACACGTGCGCGTCATCCGTCCAGCCGGTCGGCTCGGTTCGGGTTTAGACTTTCATTTTGGGCCGAATTAATTAATTAAACTTTTCGAGCTGGATTTGGGCAGTTGGTTGACCCAACAAATATAACCGTTGACTGTTTTGAATAGTCAACAAAAAACATATATATATATATATATATATATATATATATATATATATATATAAAACAACCCTCCTCATTTTAAAATATTATGAAAATTCCCTCCTACATTCTAGAAAAAACGAAAATGTTTTCTGCATTTACTATTCATCCTGTCATGTTTATGGTTTAAGAAAAAAACAGAGACTTGAGTTCGATTGAATCAATTCATAGCAGTGCTTCTTGATTTGATTCAGAGACAATTATTCAAGTCTTAAAGCACTATAGAGGAAATTAAATTGTCTTAAGGAAACTGTGGAATCACACAGGGTTTGAATTCAATTTCTCTATTCTTCTATAATTTATTTTTGCTATATGAATTAAGTATTTCTAATTTTATGTAATTTCAAATCTTATTATTTTTGTAATATGTATGTTATTGTTTCTGTACTATTTGTTATAATAAATAGTAGTGATAACAATCTTAAGACAATTTAATTTTTTTTACCACTGTTTATATTTGGTACAGAATAATTTCCAATATTACAAAAATTTATAGTGTACTATAAATCTGTTTTACAGAAAAATTGATAAAGTATTGTTTTATTACAAAAATTTAATAAAACAGTTGAGTTTTATTTATTATCACAGCAATTAAAAATCCGTATGATAATGAAATAAAAATTTATTTCTAATATTTTGTTTAATATGTTTTGTACAAATTTTTCTAAAATCTTAGAATTTATTTTTTAATCTGCTTTGTACAGATTTTTGTAAACTCTTACAATTTTTCCTTAAATCTGTTATGATTTTTTTTTAATTATATTAAAAACAGCTTGACACAAATTTAATTAAATTTAGACTACGAAAAAATAGTGTTTACGATTTTAATTTAATTTTGTATTATTTAATTCAAAATATTAGTTAGAATTCTTATTAGAATTAATTTAGTCTTAATTATAATTTGAGGGAATTGGTGTACAGAATTTTGTATTCTGTTTTGATAAATTCACTACAAATGAATAATATCATTAATTAAAATTATGTTTTTGTAATAGAAATGGAATCACAAAGTATGAACATAGTCCCACGAACCGTGAATATGACACATGCGACTATTGTTACCCCGTAAACATGCCACATGGGGAGAAATCGAAAAAAAAAATCGAGGCCGATTTCAAGCGATGGCAAAACAGATGTACTTTTATCTCACACCATTCCAATTGGCAAGGTTTGTTTACGAAGATTGTCCCTCTTTGCAAGAGGGAGATGAAATTGAGAAAGTTCCTGCTGTGGAGGCATGGAAACATTCTGCCTTTCTGTGCTGAAACTACATCCTGACATACTTGGACAAGACGTTGTACCATCTGTACAGCACCATGACAACTGCTAAGGAATTATGGAGTTCTTTGGAGAAGAAGTATAAAACTGAAAATGCAGGTATGAGGAAATTCATTGTGGGGCGTTTTTTAAACTTCAAAATGGTTGACTCCACCCGTTATTGCACAAGTTCAAGAACTTCAGTTTATTCTTCATGACATTCATGCTGAAGGAATTTCAGTCAGTAACACTTTTTCAAGTGGTGGATATAATAGAAAAATTGCCTCCATCTTGGAACTTGTTCAAAAATTATCTCAAGCACAAACGCAAGGAGATGAATGTTGAAGAATTGGTAGTTCGACTACGGATTTAAGAAGACAATCATGAATCTCAAAAGAAAAGTGGGAAGAATATCTTGGAGTCCAAAGCTCATGTGGTTGAAGGTCCTAAATCCAAACGTAAGCGTAATGGGGAAGGCACGTCTAAATAAAGAAATAAGTTCAAAGGAAAATGCTACAATTGTGGCAAGCCAGGACACCGCTCAAGCGAGTGTCGCAAACTAAAAAATGCAAAAAAAATAATGCTCAAGCAAATGTGACGGAGGGTGAGAACATTTTTTATGGTACCAGAGACATAAATCTTTCTATTGTTATCTCTGATTGCAATTTGGTTGGAAATACCAAGGGATGGTGAGTGGATACTGGGGCTACACGTCACATTTGTGCAAATATATAGTTGTTTATAAATCTGATTTTCGAATCGCTGTTAAGCTAGAATGGGTTTAAACTTGTGTTTGTTTCTGATAAGTTTGTATTGTCCCAAAATGATGTTTATGTGGGAAAGGGCTACCTGTCTGAGGGGCTCTTTAAAATGAATGTAATGACATTGATGCCTAAGGCATCCCCAATTAATGAAATTACTAGTTCTACTTACTTGACTGAGTCTTGTAATATTTGGTGTGGGTACCCTGAATTTAGCACCATAAGGCCTGGACGAGTAGCCCCTCCTTAGCGGCCCAAAGCCCAGGCCCATCACCTCTTGTACTCATCCGATTACCCCACGATCCCATGAAGAGAAGCTGTAAGGGAGCGCGATCCCATGTAGGGGAGATGGCTAATAAGGAGGAACCCATCACCCCCACTACTCCAACATATACATGTATAAATTAAACCCTAAGTCCGGGGCAAAGGACAAGTTGTATTCTCTGTACTTATTCTTCAGAATATAGAGAAACAACACTGACTGAACCACCATGGACGTAGGCACATATTTGCTGAACCACGTATACCCGTTGTTGTGTGATTGACATCTTATTTATCTTTTCTTGATTGTTACCTCTTTCATATTTATTTGTGTTGCATAATAATTGTCACCACAATTGGCGCCGTCTGTGGGAAGCGTTTATCTGTCCCTGAGAAGAGCCCACGCCGAGAAAAAATCTAAGATGTCTGGTCACAGCAGCAATGCTCCTCAAGCAGGAGATATTCAGGAGCCACCCGCTCCTCGCAGGATTAGGTCTGAAGTCCGACGTTCAGATCAAGGGGCTCGCTTAGAAAGGCCAGCCTCAGAAGAAAGTCAAGGACCAGCAAGGTGCACTCAGATATTAAGATTGATCGATGCATACGAAGCAAGGCTCCACGAGCAGAGGGAGTCTTCTCGCAGATATGAGGCTGAGAACGCTCGCTTGAAAAGAAGACTGGAAAAACTGGAGAAAGAACTACGTCCTGATACCAGGAGACGCCCCTATCGCACTCCTAGCCCTCAGGCGAGCAAATCTCACAGCCGAGGAAGGAGCCCTAGGCGGCAATATCAAGGGTTCGAAGGTGGCGACTCAGACGACGACCTCCGCGAGCAACTGAGAAAAGCTCGCCGCTATCAGAGTCCTGCTCGCAGCGACGACAACATACGGAACCTAGTCAGCAGAGAAATGGACCAACATTCAGCTCACCGCGGCACCAGGTCGACCAGAGAACTCGCCAGGAGAGCCCTCAAGACCCAGATGAAATTGCCCTTCACGAGGGAAATTGAAGAAGAAGAAGCTCCCAAAAAGTTTGCTATTCCACGGTTCAAGATTTACGACGGAAAGACTGATCCCATTGATCATGTCAGGCAGTACCGGCAGGCTATGACCCTCTGGAATCACCGAGATGCACTGATGTGCCCTATTTTTCCCTCGAGCCTTCATAATGTGGCCCAGAAATGGTTCGAGAAACTCCCTCACCGATCCATCAGAAATTTCAAATCCCTGGCCGAGCTCTTTACGTCCCGGTTCATCACCAGCAGCTCCCATCCCAAAAGGATGGATGCTCTATTAACGATGAAGAAAAATCCTCAGGAGACACTCCGAGACTACGCGAAGAGGTACTGGGAGTTATTCAACGAAGTCGAGGACTGCGCGGAAGAGGTGGCAGTGGCTTCATTCAAAATTGGGCTACCTAGCTCTTCCCTCCTTTACCAGTCCTTGACAAAGAAGGAAGCAACCACCATTGATGACCTGATGGCCCGGATTGAGAAATACGCAAAGGTGGAAGATGTCACCCGCCTTAACGTAGGAGAAAACGGTCGAGCCAAGCTCGCTACCAAGGGAAGTGAGAAAGTTGATAACCAGAAAAAAGGAGGAAAGAATGGGAGCAAGAATGGCTCCAAGAACGGAGGGAACCCTGACGTTGCAAAGTCGTTCCAGGCGGTCAACACCGTCTTTAAAGAACCAATCTACAAAATTCTCGCGAAGATCAAGGATGAGCCGTTCATCAAATGGCCCCGAAAAATGGGAGGAGACCCATAGAAAAGAAACAATGCACTGAGATGCACCTTCCACAAAGAGGGAGGGCATAAGACCGAGCACTGCAAGGCTCTTAAGTCCCACCTCGAGGAATTGGCCCAATCCGGACATTTGAATGACTTTATGGAAAGAAAGGTAGAAAGAGTGACTGTCCACAAGGAGGCAAAACCCGACAACGTATTGGAAGACGACGCCGGACACGAATTCGCAGTAATCCATGGAGTATCCGATGTTAAGCAAATCCAGGGTAACTCAGCTCGAATGGAGGTAAAAAAGCTGACAGCGATAATGCAAGCTTTTCAGATTGATCCAGCAAAATCACAGGCAGGAAAACGTCGGCGAGCAGAGGACATCAACTACAACAAGCATATTGTTTTCACGGATGAAGATATTGTGGGAGTAAGGACCCCACATCACGATGCCTTAGTCATTACACTCAGGATATCCAACTTTGATATCGACAGGCTGCTCGTCGATCAAGGGAGCTCATCCGAAGTGATGTACATCGACCTGTTCAAAAAATTGAAGTTGAACATCGTCGACCTAAAGGGAACAACCGTTCCTCTGGTCGGCTTCGCTGGGAAAATGACCATGCCTCTGGGCAAGATTGTACTACCAGTGCTCGCTGGAAATGTTTCAAAAATGATTGAATTCTTGGTGGTCGACATCGATTCACCGTATCAAGCCATCCTCGGCAGGGGATGGCTTCACGCAATGAAGGCAGTCTCCTCGACCTACCACCAGAAACTCAAGTATGTCACCGAGCAGGGAGTGATGGAGATACATGGCGACCAGGCGATGGTGAGAAAGTGCTTCATAGCGGCCATCTGACCAAAGCCAGAGAAAAAAGTCGTTCAAACCAGCGAGAAAGTGGAGGAAGGTGCAATCCCTTCCAAATAGAAATTAAAATATGGAAGGCCCGGAGTGGAAGAGACCAGGCTCCTCCCCTCCGCGCGTGTTGTAGAGGACCTGGTAGAAGTAATTGCTAAAGAAGGCGACAACAGCAGAGTCTTTCTGATCGGGACCTCACTCACTAACCAAGAGCAAAAGGATTTGTTAACCTTACTCAGAAACAACATAGATGTTTTCGCTTGGAAACCCTATGAGCTGCCAGGAATTGATCCCAATATGGTCTGCCATCAGTTGCACGTCAATCCCACATTCAAACCGATAGCACAGAAGGCACGACGAACTGCTCCCGAGAAGGCCAGAGCAATAGAAAAAGAAGTCGAAAAACTGCTGGATGCAGGGTCCATACGGGAAGTGCAATTCCCCAAATGGTTATCCAACCCAGTGGTAGTTCCAAAAAGCAACGGGAAGTGGAGAGTTTGCATAGACTTCACTGACCTCAACAAAGCCTGCCCCAAGGATAGCTTCCCTCTTCCGAAAATAGACCAACTAGTAGACGCCACTGCAGCTCACGAACGAATGAGTTTCCTGGACGCATACTCAGGTTATCACCAGATTCCCCTGTATGCCCCAGATCAGGACAAAACGACATTTATCACGACGGTTGGTTTATACTGTTACAAGGTCATGCCTTTTGGGCTTAAAAATGCAGGGGCAACCTATCAGCGGCTGGTTACTAAAATGTTCAAGAATCAGATGGGTGACACGATGGAGGTCTACATCGACGACATGCTCGTCAAGAGCAAGGAGAAGGAAAATCACCTCTCGGACCTGTCAAGTACCTTCGAAATCCTCAGGAAGTACCGAATGAAACTCAACGCGAGCAAGTGTTCCTTCGGTGTCCAGTCAGGAAAGTTCCTTGGGTATTTGGTCAGCAAGCATGGCATAGAGGCTAATCCGGACCAGATTGATGCAATCAAACGGGTGCAACCTCCTCGCACAATCCGCGATGTACATAAGCTCACTGGAATGCTCGCTGCTCTAAATCGTTTCATTTCTAAATCCTCCGAGAGATGCAAGCCCTTCTTCCAACTCTTAAAAGGCAGCAAAACAGTAGAATGGACCCCAGATTGCTCACAAGCATTAGACGAGCTCAAGTCCTACCTAAGCTCCCCACCACTGCTTGTCATACCACAGCAAATGGACCTTTTGTACCTCTACCTCTCTGTATCCAGCCATACTATCAGCTCAGCGCTAATGTGTGAAGTTACAGGGATCCAACATCCAGTCTATTACGCGAGCAAAACCTTACTAGACGCCGAGAAGCGCTACCTGCCATTGGAAAAGCTCGCATTCGCCCTAGTAATGTCCTCGAGAAAACTGAAGCATTACTTCGAAGCTCATACGATCATCGTCCTTACATCACACCCCCTCAAGGCTATCCTAAGGAAGGCGAATTTGTCGGGCAGACTGTCTAAATGGTCAGTCAAGCTCGGCCGATTTGACATCCAATTTCAACCAAGGACAACTATCAAGGATCAAATCCTTGCTGACTTCATAGCTGAATTCACAGGCGAAGAATCCTTCAACCAGCCTAAACCAACAGAACAAAACAGCCAGGCTACAGGGGGAAGCTGGAAACTATTTGTTGATGGAGCCTCCAACTCAAAGGGGGCAGGAGTAGGAATTATTCTCATCACTCCAGAAAATACAGTCCTCGAGCAAGGAATCAGGCTGGGATTTGCAGCCTCCAACAACGAAGCAGAATACGAAGCCTTAATAGCAGGTCTCCAAAGGGCGCAAACTCTGGGAGCAAAGCATTTATAGGTATTCGGAGACTCGCAACTAGTTTCCAATCAGATAAGTGGAGACTATAACGCGAAGGATGAGAGGATGGAAGCCTACCTCTCCTTGGTGAAAAACTTAATGACGAACTTTGAAGAAATCAACATCCAACAGTTTCCCAAGGGGCAGAACAGCCACGCTGACGCCTTGGCAGCCCTGAGCTCGGCAGTTGATTCCAGCCTTAAAAGGATCATCCCTATCGATTTCCTCAGCTGCCCGAGCATTTACCCTAACTGCGAGCTGACCAAAGCGAAACCAATACTCCAATTGGAACCAGCCCCCAGCTGGATGGATCCCTTGAGAGACTATTTGAAGAACGGAACGCTCCCAGAGGATAAGAGGACTGCCCACCAGATAAGAGTCAAAGCTGCTCGCTTTCACTTATCCACGGGAGGCGACTTGTATAAAAGATCTTTCTCCGGCCCCTACCTTAGATGCGTCCACCCAGGCGATGTCAAGACAGTGCTTCACGAGCTTCAAGAAGGAATCTGTGGGAGTCACGTCGGAGGAAGGTCTCTAGCCTTCCGAGCAATGAAGGAAGGTTATTGGTGGCCATATATGCAAAAGGACTCCGCAGTATATGTCCGCAGATGCCTAAAATGCCAGCTTCACGCCCCCATGGTCCACCAGCCGCCAGCGAGTTAAAATCCCTGACCAGCCCCTGGCCTTTCGCCCAGTGGGGAATGGACATCGTGGGACCACTGCCCACCGCTGCCGGCAATCGCAAATACCTGTTGGTCGCAACTGATTACTTTACCAAGTGGATCGAGGCAGAACCACTGGCGAACATCCGGGATGCTGACATGATGTGGTTCATATGGAGAAATATAATCACTCGATTCTGGATCCCCAGAACCATCATCACTGACAATGGAACACAGTTCGAGAGTGGCCCTTTTCAGGACTTCTGCGACCAACACGGGATCAGGCACCACTTCAGCTCGGTGGCTTACCCTCAAAGCAACGGACAAGCTGAGGCTTCCAACAAGACAGTGATCGCTGGATTGAAGAAGCGGTTAGAACAAGCCAAAGGCGCGTGGATAACCGAGCTACCGCATATCCTATGGGCGTACAGAACGACTCCTAGGCGAGCCACAGGAGAAACGCCATTCTCACTAGCATATGGTATGGAGGTAGTCATCCCACTAGAAGCAGGATTGCCTACAATGAGATCCGACCTTGTCGAGCAGGGTCAAAACGATCAGGCTTTGCTCGCTGAACTCGATTTGGCCGACGAGCGCAGGGAACTTGCCCTAGTAAAACTAGCGAGCTATCAGCAACAGCTCGCAAACGGTAAGGTGCCTATCAGCAACAGCGACCGGTAAGGTGCCTATCAGCAACAGCGCAGGGGGACTATGTTCTAAGAAAGGTCCTGGGCAACACAGTGAAGCCATCAGACGGTAAACTGGGCCCGAACTGGGAAGGACCTTATGGGATAATTAGAAACGGTCTGCAAGGTGCCTATCATTTGAAAACAATGGAGGGCAGAGAGATACCACGAGCATGGAATGCAGCTAATCTCAAGAAATTCTATTTTTAGGGGTTCTATTGTTAGATCTTTTATTGTACTCATTATGGGAAAAGACAGTTTATTTCTCATTTCACCAATGAAAATCTCTCAGTAGATCACTCTCTAAAAAGTAACAATTATATCTTATTGCACATCCTTTTCAAATCACAGGTATAATGGTTGGCATAGCAGGGGGATACCCCTCCTCAGGTCATCGTCATGAAGCACGACAGACCTCATAGCATTGCCCATGGCAATATATGAAGCCCTACAGAGTATTCTTAGGCATCTAACCTACTTTGGTGAAACAAAATCCTGACCGGATAAAGACATCCAATAACAGGTGTGTCCTCGCCAATTGCCCTACTTAGGCCTAAGGGAGTGTGACGACACGACCTAAAAAGTAAAGGAAGGGCACAATGGTATTCTTAATACTGGACTGGGCGGACACTCACATGACAAGATAAAAAGGATTGTAAAGCTGCAAAAATATGAAAAGATTGGATGAACACGTTTAGTCGGTAAAATCGCCCAAAACTTGAACTTTCCATTAATCTTTTATATTTACAAACAATAATAGTACATGTTTAGTCGGCGAAGCTCGCCCAAAGCATTTACAATTATTAAAAAACAAAATATCAAGAAGGTGGAAGCCTCCGAGCAAGATAGTCAACAACTTTAGCTCTCCTCCCATCATCAGGAGCAGGATCGAACTCCTCCACGACCTCACTTGCGTCCAACTCCAATAGTCGCCGGGGATAGCATCGATGGGGATCCATCGATCATCTCGCCTGAATGGATTGGGCATCAGAGTAGAGGGGGACATCTCGTGCCGATACCACAATATCGAGTTCCTCGGGACCTGCAGCTCTTTGAGAGCACTCAACCACCCCCTGATGAAGGAAAGCTCCTCGAACTCTGATAACCATGTGGGAGCATCCAGCCAGCCCTGATCATAGCCATCGGTCCACACTTGGCGAGGGCCCTTCTTGAATAAATGCCGCAGTCGGGTGACGTCCCTTTGGAGCCCAGCAGCATTCACATAAGCTCGCCGAACATCGCCGCGCAGCTCCTCCATTTCCTTCTCACGCCGCTCCTCGACTTCCCTACTCCTACCCCTTGTACTCCTACCAGAACGCGGGAGGGGAGGCCGAGCAGCTCGCGACGAGGAAGAGCCTTGTAGGACTGCCGATGCGGTGCTCGACGAATGCTCCTTAAGCTTCGAGACCTCCCGCCTCAGGTCTTCATTCTCCCTCTGAAGAAACTCCACGACTTGGTTGATCTCGATGGCCTCCAGTAACTTTGCTCTCAGCTCGCTAACTTCTTCTTGCACTGAAGCACCGATCTCTTCCATTTCCTGGAGCCTGTCCTTCAATTTGGCCACCAGCTCGGACTGATCCTTATATTTCTGGTTCCTTGACTTAGCAAACCTGCAAAGCCTAGCAAAGGCCTGGCGAACTGCAGGGCTTGCATTAGGACCCAGAGTCCTACCTAATTGGGAGGTAACAGGAATATAGTCATCCACATCAACCAACTACAAGTAAAAGAAAGAGAGAAGAAAGAGATCAGCATAAATAAAAATAAAGTCTTTTCATTGATAATGAGCGAAGTTACATCAGATCAAAAAAGAAAAAAGTTACAAAGAAGCCCTATCAATTAGCAACCTCGGTGGATGGACCCTTGTCCTTATCAGCATCAGCAGGGGCATTACCCTCTGCAGGGGTGTCCACTGCCCCCTCGACCAAGGGAGCATCAGTAGGAGTCGCCTGAGAAACAGGATTGGTGCCTTCAGCAGTTGGGGCAGGGTCCTCATCCACGACTGACTTTGGCCCTGGATCATGCTCGTTAAAGAGTGGGAATGCAACATCCACCCCATCAGCCACGAGGGCCTTGTTCCACCCTTTCTTGAAGTTCAGACGGATGATATAGCCTATCTGAACCTCGGCGTCCTCATACGCAGCAGCCCAGCCAGAATTGTACGAATCTTCTTTAAGAGTGGCTGCCTGGGCTTTCTCCGCCTCCAGCTGCTCGGCAAGAACCCTGTTCTTCTCTGCAAAGTCTAGCTTGATCGAGCATACCAGATCATACGACTTCCTCAGCTCGCCAAGCTCCCTGACAGCATTATCTCTCTCGCGAGCAGAATTAGCAAGGGCCGAGGCAGATGAAGCTCGAGCCGCATCAGCAGCCTTCAGATCGGCCTCCAGCTGAGAACCCCTGGCCACCAGAGTAGACTTCTGCTGCTCCAGCTCGCTGTTCCTTCTCAACAGCTCGTCGCGAGAGCGATAGAGCACAGCAAAGTCAGTCACAAACTGCAAAAAACGAGGGAAAGATCAGAAAGAAGAAACCATCAAAACGAATTAAAGGAAGTTGAGAATTAGAAGAGGAACCTTACCAAGGCAAGCCTCTGGATAGCTTGCAAAGCCAGTTGATCGGACCCCGACGCCCTCTCACGATCTGTAGGGAGGACTGCTCTCTCGAGCAGCGCAGGGGCAAGCTGAGGAGAGGTGGCCACCGAAGCCCCCTCAGGCAAAGCAGATACTGGGACCAAGGCTTGACCAGTTTTGGTCCTCAGTTCCATCTTCCTCCTCTCCTCCTCCTTTTCTCTCTCCCTTATCTTTCTCTCTTCCACCTTCTTCCTCTCCTCCTCCTTTTTCTTCTCTCTCTTTCTCGCCTGCTCCTCCTCTCTCTTCTTCTTCTATTGCTCCTGAGAAGAAGGCCGAGAACCAGTAGCTGTGGCTCCGGAGGCAGTCTTCGATTTCTTGGACCTCTGGGCAAGAAGCACATCATCATCATCATCATCTCTGATTAAATTCTTCCTGGGAGGCATCTCTTCACCAGAACTGCTGGTAGTGCTCGAAGAATTGCTACTGTCAACACTGCCTGAACCCAAATTACTAACACCTGCAGGCTCACTCTCCGAGCTGCTCTCCTCTTCGTCCAATTGAATGGGCTCAGCAGAAATCTCTTCGGAAGAGTCAAAGTCCGGAACACTATCCACAGGTCGGGCTATGAAGCTGGAGCCTGTGTTCTTGTATTCAAGCAGAAAAGCAGCAGACCTAGAATGCTCGCCGTCACCCAAAGGTTCCCTGATGTTCCAAGCTTTCACCAGTTCCGAGATACGAACCTCGCTGAGAGCAGGCTCCAAGTTCTTTGTCCTCGCTGTAAAAGAGAAAGCAATAAGAGGTTAGAAAAATCATAAAGTCAGCAAAGGTTGAAACAATAATACAACATCTACCTATATATTCTTCCCCATAAAAGGTAACAGTGAACCTCTCAGACCTCGACCCTTCAAATTGGGGGGAGAATTGCCAATTCCTAACAAGAAAACCTTCTTGCCAGTAGTCCTTATGGGAATCAGGTAAATTTACTACCAATACCCTATCAGGGCTCCTAGCCTTAAGGTACAGGACACCTGAACTCGTTCGAGAAAAAGAATAACAAAAGCAGACCTCGGCAAGCCCTAACCTTGTGCCGTACAATTAATTTATCCTATGCACGCCGTTCACTATTTTCCATACGTTGGGCGAACATTGTGCAGGCACAATACCAAAATAGCTAAAGAAGTGCAGAAACAGACCATTAGGGGGAAAGGTAAGACCCCCCTGGGAGAGCAACAGGACGTGAATCCAATGTACATCCTCTATATCCCTAACGTTCCTAGGCGGCGAGGCACAACACTCAATCTCTACCCACTCAGGAATACTGTAGAATTTTCTAAACTCAGTTACTGACCTATTTCCAATCTTCGCCATTGTAAAAATACAAGAAAAACTATAAACTCGAGAAAAGGGCAAGAGAGACTTACAAAACAGAAGATCAGGTCAAATGGCGAAGAAGCGACGAGAGTGGAGACCGAAAACAGAAGGTACAAAGCTTAAGAGTTCTCAAAAGATAGAAGATTGCTGGAAAAGCTGGAGCGACGAAGAGAAAATGTATCTTATTCCAACAAGCCTTCAAGTCTAATCATAACGCACGGATAGCGAAGCGGGTGCCGCCAAAGCAACTTCACAGTTTTCAAAGAAATCGACCATCATAGCTGATTATTTAAATTCATTGGACCTGTAAAAATGGACCAACAAATTTAGGGGCAATTGTGGGTACCCTGAATTTAGCACCATAAGGCCTGGACGAGTAGCCCCTCCTTAGCAGCCCAAAGCCCAGGCCCATCACCTCTTGTACTCATCCGATTACCCCATGATCCCATGAAGAGAAGCTGTAAGGGAGCGCGATCCCATGTAGGGGAGATGGCTAATAAGGAGGAACCCATCACTCCCACTACTCCAACATATACATGTATAAATTAAACCCTAAGTCCGGGGTAAAGGACAAGTTGTATTCTCTGTACTTATTCTTCAGAATATAGAGAAATAACACTGACTGAACCACCGTGGACGTAGGCACATATTTACTGAACCACATATACTCGTTGTTGTGTGATTGGCATCTTATTTATCTTTTCTTGATTGTTACCTCTTTCATATTTATTTGTGTTGCATAATAATTGTCACCACATTTGGCATGCTAGATTATGACATGTTAATTTTGATACCTTGCGCAGATTAATTAACTTGAAATTTTCGCCCAAATTTAATATTGATAAAAATCATAAATGTGATATTTGTGTGGAATCAAAATTATCTAGGTTACCTTTTCATTATATTGACCTCTTTGAGTTCTAAAGTTGTGGGACAAGGAAATATCATTCTAAAGATGACTTAGGGAAAGGAGCTTACTCTTAACAATGTATTGCACATGCCTGATATCCGTAAAAAATTGATTTTTGGATCGGTGTTAAGCAAGAATGGGTTTAAACTTGTGTTTGTTTTTGATAAGTTTGTGTTCTCCAAAAATGATGTGTATGTGCAAAAGGGCTACTTGTCTGAGGGGCTCTTTAAAATGAATGTAATGACATTGATACCTAAGGCATCCCTAATGAATGAAATTGTTAATTCTACTTACTTGATTGAGTCTTCTAACATTTGGCATGCTAGATTAGGACATGTTAATTTTTATACCTTGCATATATTAATTAACTTAGAATTTTTGCCAAAATTTAATATTGATAAAAATCATAAATGTGATATTTTTGTGGAATCAAAATTAGCTAGATTACGCTTTCATTCTATTGAAATGATCACTGAACCACTAGATTTAATTCACATGAATATTTGTGATTTGTACAAACTGGAGGTGGAAAAAAGTATTTTATTACTTTTATGGACAATTAAATTATTGTTGTGTATATTTGTTATATAGTAAAGATGAGGCTATTGATGCATTTAAACAATATAAAAATGAGGTTGAGAATTAATTAAATAAAAAGATAAAGGCTATATGGAATGACAGATGAGGTGAATATGAATCTCCTTTTGAGGAATTTTGTTCCGAACATGAAATTATTCATCAAACCACAACTCCTTAATCTCCACAATCGAACGGTGTTACTGAGCGCAAAAATCGTACATTGAAGGGGATGCTGAACTCTATGTTTATAAGTTCAGGAGCTCCCCAGAACTTGGGGGGGCTTATTATGTGCTAATTATATTTTTAACAAAGTAGCACAAAAGAAAACTCATAAGACGCATTATGGGTTATAGAAAGGTCGAAAGCCTTACTATAAATATTTACGAGTGTGGGGGTGCTTAGCCAAAGTGATGATTCCTAAACCTAAAAAGGTAAAAATAGTACCAAAGACCGTTGACTATGTATTCATCGGTTATGCAATTAATAGCAGCGCATATCGTTTCTTAGTTTGTAAATCTGAGATTTCTGATATTCATGTAAATGCGATCATTGAATCGAAGGACGCTTCATTTTTAAAAAATGAATTTCCGTATAACATGACCCGAGAATCTGGTTCATCTAAAAGGACAAATGAAACTACAACAAGTGCTACTCATCAACTTATTGATCACATGTCAATAGAGAATGAACCAAGATGTAGTAAGAGAGTAAGAATCTCGACTTCATTTGGTCTCGATTTTCTAACATATTTGATAGAAAATGAACCTCAATCGTACTAAGAAGAAATATCCTTACCCAATGCTTATATTTGGAAAGGAGCAATTAATAGCGAAATTGAATCCATTTTGCAAAATCACACGTGGGAACTAGTGGATCTTCCACCAGGTTCAAAACCGTTAGTTTATAAAAATGGATCTTCAAAAAGTAATTGAAGATCGATGGATCGATTGATAAATATAAAGCTAGACTTGAAGCTAAAGGCTATAGGCAAAAGGAAGGGTTGGATTAATTCGACACATATTCACCGATAATAAGAATTACATCCATTCGAATGTTAATAGCAATAGCTGCTATTAATGAACTTAAAATACATCAAATGGATGTAAAAACCACATTTTTAAATGGTGAATTAGATGAGAAAATTTATATGGAACAACTCGAAGGGTTCAAGGCTCCCAGACAAGTTCAAAATGGATATGTCATTGTATTCCTCTATGTTGATGATATTCTTATCATGGGTAGTAACCTGGAAATTGTCAAAACTATAAAACAAATGTTAAGTTGTCGATTTGACATGAAAGATTTGGGTATCTCCGATGTTATATTAGGAATTGAAATTTCTAAAACATCGGATGGACGTATATTATCTCAATCTCATTACACTGAGAAAGTACTTGAAAAATTCTAGAAGTTTGATATTAGTCCCATTAAGACACTTGTAGATCTAAATTTACATGTAGCAAGAAATAATGGTGAAAGCATTTCTTAACTATGTTACTCTCGTATTATCTGCAGTTTAATGTATATCATGAAATGTACATAACCGGACATAGCATACTCGATAAGTAAGCTAAGTATATTTACGAGTAACCCAAGGAGAGATCACTGGAAAGCAATATTAAGAGTTTTGGGTTATTTAAAATACACACAAAACTATGGACCGCACTATTCAAAATATCCAGTTATTATTGAAGGACATTGTGATGCAAATTGGATATCCAATACAAAAGACTATAAGTTTACGAGTGGGTATGTATTTACCCTTGGAGGTGCAGCCGTATCTTAAAAATCCTCAAAACAAGCGTGCATTGTTAGATCGACAATGGAATCCGAATTCATTGCACTAGAAAAAGCTGGAGAAGAAGATGAATGGCTTAGAAACTTTTTAGAGGATGTTTCCAAATTGGTCTAAACCTGTGCCAGCAATATGTATACATTATGATAGTCAATCAGTGATTAGAAGGGCACAAAATTACATGTATAACGGAAAGTCACGACAGATTCGTCGTAGATATAATACCGTTAGACAACTTCTCTCAAATGGAATTGTTTTAATTAACTATTTAAAGTCAAAAGATAATATAGCGGATCCACTAACGAAAGTTTTAAACCGAGAGAAAGTTGAAAGATCATTAAGACGAATGGGTTTAAAGCCGATAAATAAATAAGAATCAATATAGTAGCAACCCAACCTAGCTGACTGGAGATCCAAAGATCTAGTTCCAATGGGCAAACTAAACTACATTGTATTCAGTAAGCACTGGAGGATGTTTAATCCTATCGATTCCAAAAATGAGACAGTCCACATCTGCCGCGAAATTAGGAAAAGTTATTCTTTTAATGACATCCATATCTTAGTATGTCTAAGTGGGGTATTGCAGGATACTCTTTATGAAAGTCACCTACGTGAGTAAGAAGGGGGCCACTTCTATGAGAATAATGAAAGGAAAATTCTCTAAAATACTCAAGAAACTAAGTGGTGTTCATGGCCAAAACGAACACAAGAGTGAGAACCAACTGTGTTGAAGAATTATTATGTGAATACTGTTGTCTAGTTTTAAAAAAATGGTTGACGGTTCAAGGACATATAGTCTACTGATTAACCAAGTAAATCCGATAGTATATCACTAAGAAAAGTTTAAGGCCACTATGCTACTTCTCCCGATGCAATAAATTTTTAGTTTTACTCAAACCTGTGTCTACATTTGCATCTTGCATATATATATATCATTCATGTGGGGGATTATTGGAAATGGGTACGTGGGCAACAAATTTTGAGCAACTTTGAGCTCAAATTTAGGTGGGACCCACCCCACGATAATTATTGAACCATATACGAACGCATTCCCCTTCACAAGGAAATTAACGTAGTATATTCACATGTCCAATTCCATAAGTAATGAATAATATATATATATGTCTCCAAAGTGACTCATATAGCTATGAAAATTAATGAATTGGGTGTATTTTAACTCTTGTCCCACATTGGAAGAGTAGTGGAAAATTGAAGAGTTAATAAAATCCCAATTATGGACTAAGGCTTGGATGCCTTTGGGGTATCCCAACTCTTTGAAGGGGAGATGGACTGCACTATACATGTGTTGGGCTTGGACCAAAAGCCCACACGCGCGCACGCGCCGTCCGGTCGGCCGGTCAGGCTC
Source organism: Sambucus nigra (assembly GCA_949130495.1). Lineage (NCBI taxonomy): Eukaryota > Viridiplantae > Streptophyta > Magnoliopsida > Dipsacales > Adoxaceae > Sambucus > Sambucus nigra. The sequence goes on along the minus strand of OX422219.1, from coordinate 90,708,908 downwards.
GACTCAATTCGGTTCAATTCGAGCTTGGGCTTGGACTTGGGCTTATAAAAATAAATCCCTTTCATTTTGTGCTGAATAAATTAATTATGTAATTAATTAATTTAAAATTTCTAGGCCTAATTTTAACCCAAATTAAAATCCGTTTGGGCGGTTAGTTGACCCAAAAGTTATAATTGTTTTGTAATTGTTGACTGTTTTGAACAGTTAACCAAAAACATATATGTATAAACAGACTTCCTCATTTTAAAATGTTACGAAAATTCCCTCTTGCATTCAAGAAAATATGAGAATGTTTTCTACATTTACTATTCATCCTGTTATGTTTTTGGTTTGAGAAAAAAACACAGACTTGACTTCGATTGAATCAATTCATAGCAGTGCTTCTTGATTTGATTCGGAGACAATAATTCAAGTCTTAGAGAACTATAGAGGGAATTAAATTGCCTTAAGGAAACTGTGGTATCACAAAGGGCTCGGATTCAATTTCTTTATTCTTCTGTAATTTATTTCTACTGTGCCAAGTAAGTAATTCTAATTTTCTATAATTTCAAATCTTATTATTTTTGTAATAGGTATGTTACTTTTTTTGTACTATTGTTATAATAAATAGTAGTGATAACAGGTCTTGAGAATAATATACTGCTTTCAGGATAAATTTTTTGTCAGTGCAACAGCAAGTTGATCTTTACTGTAAACGTGTGCAACACATAGACATCCCGATTAAACTTGTTCATGATTAAAATGAAAGTCAATAGACGCATGTTTTATTCTGGAATGGAAAACTGGGTTTGAACAGAGATTTATGGCCCCAACATTATCACAATAAATCATAGGAGAATGAGAGAGAGACGCACCAAGTTTACCCAAAAGAGAACACACCCAGTGGAGTTCTATAACAGTGTCCGCAACAGACCGATACTCTGCTTCGGTGGTGGAAAGAGCAATGGATCGCTGCTTCTTGGAACTCTATGAGATCTAATTTCAACCAAGATAGATAATGTATGAACGGGTGGAGGAGAAATCTTCTTGGTTCCCAACCCAATCAGCATCAGAGAATGCGTGTAACGATAGGGGTGAATCGCGTTAGAGGAGGATTCCTTCATTAATCGAACAACAAAGATAACGAAGAAGACGCATAACGAGAACTTCTTGATTGGAGGATGGTCTATGCATGAATTATGATAATTTTTTAACATCAAAAGTTATGCCCAGCTGAGTAAGTAATAGGTATTGTAAGCTCACAATAATGGTATGGTATTCAGATGGATCCAAAAGTGGATAATCAAAATCCAAAATGATTGGTGGTGAGGTGGGAAAAGGCATGAGAACAGGTTTTGCTTTCATTATTTTTGTACGAGCAAGAAGATTCTTTCTATATCATCATTGAGAACAAAAGACCATGAGAATGTGGTAAAATTTTCACACCTAAAAAATAAGACAGCTGCCCAAGGTCTTTTAAAGAAAATTATTGAGATAACAGAGTTACAACTTATTGAACAAAATTATCATTTTTGCAAGTTTTAATAATGTCATCAACATAATTCAATAGATAAATAAGATGACCCCAGTTTTGAGAATGAACAGAGAGGTGTCAGCAAGTGAATTTTGAAAACCCGAAGCAAGAAGAAATATATGAAGGATAGTATACTAGGCCCGTGGAGCTTGCTTGACCCCATAATTTTTTTTCTAAGCTTGCATACATAAGTGGGATAATCAAGATCAATAAAGCCTTATAGTTGTGACATATAAACATCTTCAGAAAGGTGACCTTGAAAGAATGCATTATTGATATTAAGTTATTGTAGAGACCACTCACGACTAACAGCAAGACTAAGAACAAGTGCACCGTAGTTGCCTTCACCACGGGGTTAAATGTATCATAATAGTTAACACCAAGGCATCGATGAAATTCTTTTGCCACGAAATGTGATTTATACCTGTCAATAGAACCATCAGAGTGTCTTGTAATGCAAAAAATCCACTTACAACCAACTATGTTGTGACTAGAAGCATGAGGTACTGACTACCATGTCCCATTTCGATCTAGAGCATCATATTCTTTATACATGGCCCGATTCCATTTTGGATCCTTAAGGTATTAGATCGTGATATTAGGTTAGATTTCAATGGGTGTAGATAGTTGAGTGGAAAGGTTTAGTTTTTGAACAATTTTAGTAATGTTATTTTTGGCTCTTGTGATCATTGGGTATGTGTGAGTAGGTTGATACGTAGAGGCATTAGAGGTGGTTTTTGTGATAAATTATGGGTTAGGATGAGGTGCGGTGATGGTTGAATTAGATGGATGAGGTCATGTGATTGTGGCTGAGAGTAAAGTTTAGGTAGGCTGTCCGAAAGGTTACACGTCGAATGGGGCGGTGTCTGGTGGTGAAGATACTGTTGGAAATATAATAGTGATAGGTGGAGGGATCCAAGTAGAAATAATATTAACTTGAGAATGAGAAGATGGAGTGGGAACTGTGTGAAAATGAAACACGGACTCAAAAAACTTGATGTGCCTAGAGACATAAATTTTTGAAGTGGATGGATAAAAATAATTATATGCACGTTGAGTAAGAGAGTAGCCTAAAAAGACACATGGTTTAGAGCGAGAACTAAATTTATGAGAAGAATAAGGGAGAAGCTAAGGGTAGCATAAACATCTGAAGATCCCGAGTTTTGAATAATTTAGAGATGCGCCAAAAATCTTTTCAAATAGAGATGAAAGATTAAATGTTGGAGTTGGTTATCTATTAATGAGGTAAACTGTAATAGCAAAGGATTAAGGCCAAAATATTAAATGTATTGAGGCATGAAAGAGTAGGGATTAACCTATTTCAATAATGTGATGATGTCTTCTTTCAGAATGGCCATTATGTTCAAGAGTGTGTGATGGAATAGTGAGATGAGAGATTGCATTGGTAGCAAAAAAATTGGCTAAAGCTGAATATTCACCACCATTATCCAAATAAAGTGTTGGAAGTTTAAGTGTGAAATGTTTTTCAACGATAGTTTCAAATCTTATAAAAACATCTTTGACTTCAGATTTGTGCTTAAGTGGATAAAACCAAATGTATTTGGTGAAGTGATCAACCAACATGACATAATATTTAAAATTATCATGTGACAAAATAGGTGAAGTCTATACATCAGAGAAAACTACTTCAAGAGGTTCTGAAGAAATAAGATAAGAAGTAGAAAAGGATAGTTTGTGAATTTTATAGCAGTGACAAGCAATACATAAAAATTAGAAGACAATGATGTTGATGATATTAATATATAATGAGAAACAACGTGATGTAAAATAGGAAATACTGGATACCCTAATCGATAATGCCACTCGAAAGAAGTTGTGTTGACACTAGAAAATTCTAATAAAAGAGGACTTATTGTAGAAGAGGGTGGCCGCCATCCTTTGTTTGGCCCTTCAAAAGAATTTTTCCCAGGCAAAGTTCCTTCACAAGAAAGATAAATAGCAAGAATTCGATGTATACATTTTTTGAAAGACAAAATTGTGAATAAGGATTATATTTTTCTTCATGTTAGGTACACAAGGTAGTGCTTAGAATTTTAAGAGAAGTGGAACCAGTGTCATTAATGGGGAGACTCGTGTTATCACCGATTATGATGTCATCAAAACCTATGTAGGGCGTATGAAGGGATAAATTTCTCAAGTCAATGGTGATATGATGAGAAGTACCATTGTCTAGTATCCACGTTAGAGTGTTGGAAGAGTTACTCACTATAAAGTGTTCTCGAGGCGGCCACAGTGTCGAAGAGGTGATCATTGTAGTATTTATGATGGTGGATGGATGAACGAGAACAAAATGAAAGGATGAACACTTTTTAGATGTATGTCCTTGAATCCTATAAATTTAGCAATGGACAAGATTGGTACAAGTAGACCAATCATTTTGATCATATTTTGGCCCGATATTGGAGGATGCGAGAGAACGATGATTGTACTTGGGCGACGTGTGCCAGCCCATGTTACTATTTACAAAGAATGGTGAAGGACGCTAGTTATTGTTTTTGTTCCCCGGGTTATTGTTCAAAGAATGACAACCAGTATTTGTGTGATTTATAGGATTTTTCGATGCTGGAAAGTGAGCAGGTTCAAATTTTATCCCAGAGAGGGTTGCTTCAGAGTTGAGAAGTTTTTCATGAATCTCATCAAAAGTTATCATAGTGTCTCGTGCTTGGACTTCATGCATGCTTTCTTTATAATCATCACCAAAGATTTTCTCTTGGAAATCATCATGTTCCATCGGTGCTCCGAGAATAGCAAGCTCATCAATAAGATCTTTCACTATTTGAAGGAAATTTGTAACACTTCAAGAGCCCTTGGTTAGATTTTTAAGATAAATTTTTACCTTCTTAATGCATCCTCATGACGGCTTGGCATACGTGCTTGCTAAAATTATCCATGCTTCCTAAGTTATCTTGGCACGAGCAATGAATGAAATGAGGGTAGCGAAAAGGGATCCAATAAGAGCATTTAGAATTAATTGGTCTTATTAAACCCATATGATGTGAGAAAGATTTGGTGTAGTGGTGTTATTTAGAGTAATAGTGCCTGGTGGATATGGTTTTAATCCATTTACATATCCTAAGAAATCATATCCGACATAGAGGGTCTAAAATTGAAGTTTCCAGGAAATGTAATTGTTGGTGGTGAGTTTGAGTGGAGCCTAAGCTGAGATATATATGGAATTTAAGGTGTTTTTTGGCTTGTTGGTGTTGTGAATTACAGGGTGGGAAGCTGAAGAATTTGAGTTGTTGTTTGTGGTCATGGTTATGGTGGCTTATAAAAGAATAGCAATAGTAATTTTTAATTGCTCTCATACCATGAAATGGATAAAAGTAAAGAAGAAATAAAGGCCACACTTTGGCAATTCATTTATCTCAATATTTGTAGATTACAAAGGAATTCAAATATAACTAGGCTCCCTCAACTAACTCCTAAAGATAAGAAAACAGAAAATACAAAATTTAAATTATGAATACAAAGTCAAAAAAGAAACTAATTCAACAGCAAAAAAAGAAAGACTTGACTTGCTCTATTAATTATAAGGCTTCATTAGTTTGGGGGGAAATATGGCTTTTTTATAAAAAATTCGTTCAAAAGTCTATTTTTTCCAATTTAGAAATTTTTTCATTTTTCCAGTTTTATAATTTTCCAGAAATTTGGGAAAACACAATTATAATTTTTTTCAAAAATTTATTTTGAATTGAAACTTTAGTTTAACTCACTACCACAACCATCACCACTACCGCCACCAATACCATACTATTGCCACCAGTGCCACCACAACCATTACCCCACCCTACCCCACTATCGTCAAGACAATAATGGCGAAGTTACAATGGGGGTGGTTTTTGTGTAAAAAAAAGATAAAATAAACTTTAGTTTCAATACTTGAGCGAGTACTCTATTTTTCTACAATTCTCCATAAAAATGAAAACTAAAAATTAGGATGAAAAATGGAAATAGAAAAATTAAAAATATTTTCCAACACTAAACAACCCCTGAAATTTTCCAAACTGATTTATTAGAAGCCATCCTATTTGTTTTTTTGGGTGCGTTTGATTGTAAAGCTGGAAAATAAAGTGAAAAGACTCTATTTCCATGAAAAACAATTACAGAAAAATATTTTTCATGGGAAATAATTTTAGTTATTATGTGATTGTATTTATATTCTAAGTGGAAAACTAGGTATTTTCCAGTTTTTGTTGTTTGTTTAACATTATTTTTTTTACTAGAAAATAAGAGCCACATTACACTAATTTGCATAAAAGTCCATTTTTTTTTTGCAAAAAATCAAATGTAAAACTTCAACAAACAAAAGTTAACTCACTATATACAACAAAAACACATGGCATAATAAACAATAATAATATAAACTCGAATATTAAAATGCTTAAACATTCATCCATAATTTTAAAAAAAAAATAAGAATTTTTATAATATGACTTGTTTCCTATCGTGATGCCTTGGTTTCTCTTATAGATTAATATTTAAAGCGAAGTGAGTACTATCTATCACACCCACCACAACCTAAAAGGAAGTTTCATAAATTGAGACATACATAAAATAGTATTATAGTAAAAAAAATAATGACAATGGTATATGTCTTCGACAAAATTCTTATTGTGGGGAATTCTATGCAATTGCATTAGTGATTGTAAGGACAAATTTTCAAATAGTATCAATTTGTATGTATTGGTATTATTCTGAACAAAAACTACTTTGAGTCATAGGATATTATTTATGTGTCACGATTCGCTTAAACCTATGACGTTGTGTTGAAGGCGTAGTGTCCAAGCCTTAAAGATAGATCACACCGCATTTTGGTGCACGTTTTAAGTCTTCACACAGATTTTCGAGGTTCTCTCAGGTCTGAATGCATAATGGTTTATGGTTCTCAGAATTTTTATAAGGATGTTATTTTATTTAAAACTCATTTTAAAAGGATTTTTTATAAATCTTTTCTGAGCTAAATAGCGCGTTTAGAGTCATATGAATAAAAGGATTACATTTTCTTAGTTCAAATGAATTTAAACGTCGTTTAAATGAGATTGTAATGTCGTTCAAATGACATGTGAGTTTCCTTCTAACGAGATGTGTTTCTCATTCGAAAGACATATGGTTTTCTTTCGAACGACGCGCCACCTTGAAAATGTGTTTTATTATTTAAGGTGTCTTTGACTCGGAAAAATGTGTGTAAAACGGGAAAAAAAAGATATACGTTTTTTGCAATTTGTTTACAAAGGTTTTCCAAAATAGAAAAACATCTTTCTAGTTTCAAGTTCTGAGTTTACATAATCCTTATATCATAGAGATCCTGGTTTGAACCACTAGTTTGATTCTTCCTTCATTAGAAGAACTCTTTTCGTATGGTGGACTCCGTGCATGATGATTACGATGAAGAACTGGTGGACTTTGTGTTACTAATGGTAGACGGTTGCTGAGGCCGTATCAGTGGATACCGAGGAATGTGTGGACTCGTGTGCTATAGACCTGGTGTAGGTTGACTCCTGCGTTGCACTGTGGAGGAGCGGTTGAAAATACAAGAGCGTCAAGACTTGTGGTGATCGAGTTATTGTGTAAGTCTACTGTCTATGCTTTGTTAAACCATATCATAGTGATTGTCTGCCTGGGCCATCTGAGGTTTTTTCCCTTAGTGGTTTGATCATACATCGACGTTGTGAACTTCTTTACTTTATTTACTTAATCTTACTAGATGCATGTTTAGGATTGAGAAGATAAAATTGGGTTAATTAAAATTTGTTCATATATTTGTTGCATAATAAAATTGAGAAAATTTTGAAAAGATTGTCTTTGCCTAAAGCACATACATATAAGGGCCTCCTCAATTTGGTATCAAAGCTAGAACATTAGGTTGTCGTGTGAGTGGTCTCATGTGTCTTTAGGTATGAATTTAGAAATGTTTGGTGGTTTTAGAATACCTATGTTTGATGCGTCTAACTATTCTTATTAGAAAGGGGTATGAAGTATGCACTTAAGTCTATATAGGAGCATATTTGGTTAGTAGTTGAAAAGGAAGGACTCCACCAATCACGAGAAAGGGAAAGGCCACGCATTTGAAACTTGTTGAATTGTTAACTGATGCGGAGCATAAATTGTTGTTATGTAATTCTAAAAGTTTACATGTTCTAGTTTCTTTAGTCACCTTAGAGGAATTCCGCCATAATATGACGTGTGAGACGTTAAAAACGCTTGGGATATACTCCGACTCACCCATGAAGGAACCAATATTGTTAAGGCTTCCAAAATATAAAAACTCACTACCAAGATTGAGACGATTAAGATGTTAGAGAGTGATACCTTGGATGAGTTATTCACTAGATTGTTTGATATAGTTAACTTGTAGTATAACTTGGGGTGAGAGAGATAGTCTTCGTGGTTTGATGGAGGCTATGAAGAAGGTGATTCTAGAGTTTAAGGAGTCTTGGCATTTACTCGAGTCTGGGATTGGTGAGCTTGAGGAGATATTGAGAGATTAGAGTAAGGTTAAGTTTGATTTGGAGTCTAGGTCAAACAAGTTAGATAAGATGTTAGTCACAATCCAAATCAAAGATGATGGGTGTGGAATTGTCTTTAATGATCGTATTTCTCACATTCCCAAAGCCAGCACTACACATGTGAGAGAGACAACTATGAACATTAGGAAACGTCAACACTTAGGAAACACTCCCCATCTTATTTGCACTTGTACTCACTGCGGTTAGAAGGGTCACCTTAGGCGTTATTGCTGTTATCTTAAAAATGCTCCTAAAAAGTTTAAGAATAAAGTCGCTTCGATTCCTAAGATCCCCATGTGTCGTTACACACCTACTTGGGTTAGGAAATCAGACTTAGAGGCTTTAGGAATTAGACTTCATGATTCTTGTTTGCTTGTACATGATTTTTCTCATGTGAGATCTTACGGATGATTGTGTTAGACATTTTCTCATAACCTAGTTTTGCTTCATGATATATATTCTAATGTTCTGACATGTGTATAATTTGTATTTTATTTCTCTTTATTGAGTGTTATTGAAAAAATACAAAAAGATTTTATTTTTGATATATTTTTTTGAAGAATACAAAAATATTTTTCTTTTGGGTCAAAAAGATTTTGAAAAACTTTGTGTCTTAAGTTTACACTTATGGTATGGCATATTGGTGTGATGACCCACTTCACTCCATTGTTTTCATGTAGCTATCACATTTGGTCATGATTTTAGATTCTTATATTGATCTTAACCATGTGCTTAGTGGAGTTATAATAATTTGATTTATATTTAGATTCGACTATGTATATGTCATTGCACACACATGCATGATCTTATTTGAATTTTTTACTTCTCATGTAAATTTAAGTTTGATGAGACGTTATCCTCTTAACTTTGTCATTTATGCACATATAAGACTTCAGGGGCGTTGTGCATTTAAGAACCATTTCCCGTGAGGATATTTATTCATTAAAAAAATGATAAGTGTGCACAGAAAAGAGTTGTGAGAGTCAGGTTGACTCGTCCTGAAAGCCATCGTTTAAAAGAGCCCAAGAAAAATTAAGGCATTAAAAAGAGCATATTTTGCCTAAAAGGGGCCAATAGGAAATCTCTTAAAAGAGAAAGTTGAACTTCAAAAGAAGAATGCATAAGAAAAGACTTATCATTTATGTTTATATTTTAAGGGAGTTGGGTTGAAGATCAACGGGTTTACACAATGAGTTGTAGGTTTAAAAAGTCGTGTCACGATGCTATTGTTTGGTAGAATCGTCAAAATTCTAGACTTGTGTGCACGAACTTTGTTTAGTTCATTAAGTTCACTTTATAATTGACACATATGACTAATCCGTAGATCAATGATAGTTACCAGTTAATTAGAGCTTCTTGAACGTATCTATATGTTTAAATTATGATTCATTTGTGTTAGTTACACCCATTCATTCCATTCCATGTTTAAGCACATCGATACCGTGTTAAAGTGTAACTTGTTTATGTTTTTGAGTCAGCATTTTACCTATTTTTTGAAGTGTCGTGTGTTTAAATCTGTGGAGCATCATTCTAAGTTGAGTTTGCATATTTTGTTGGGTGGAATCGCAGTTTGTATATGTCATTTGAATGAGATGTAGTTCGAAGTATGGCTCTAGCAAGGTTCGAAGTATGTCATTTGAATGAGATTTAGTTGGAAGTATGTCATTCGAAGTATGTCATTTGAATGAGATGTATTTTGAAGGACTTCTCTATGTAGTTCGAAGTATGGCTCCAGCAAGGTTCAAGCGAGGGGTTTTCGACAAAAAGTGTCGGGTCGTTAGATTCCCTGCTTTAAGTGAGCTTCGAACATGAGTTCACTATTTTTCATCGCTAGAAGCTAGATCACTCTCGTTTCTTATGATATGTCATTATTGTTTTAACGACGTTGTGGTTTTTTCGAACGACCTGGAAATTTTTCAAAATTTCTCACCTGCTCTGTTTCAGTACCTGTGTGCTAAATATTATTCTGATATTCTCATATGATTCTTATAGATTATTCATGGATAATTTATATGCAATTGACTTGGATTATTCATGTTTCATACTTGTACTGTATTAGGGATGATAGTTTGTTTAGTCACATAAATTGTTATAGTGATGATTGATTCACGTGACTAATTACAAGTTATACTTTGTCATATTTTGATCCTTTATTAGTTGGTTACTCATGTTTATCTAGTTATCCTCCACATGCTATACTCATACTAGATAATGTGTTCTCTGTTTATTGGTCCCACTAGTTGTCTATTCCAGGCAAAAAGGGGGAGAGATAGATATGTGATGTAAGCGGAGATTTGAGATTTGATAATATTGTTTATATATTATCTTTTATTTCTCCATACTTCACTTGGAATCTATTTGATTCATGTGTGTAGTGGTTATTCAGAGATTCAGATTTTTCAGCTACATCACATTCAGACAGCTTATGTGTGTCGGTCCTACATATTTCAGTCTAGTGTAACAACCCGTATTTTTAAAGAATTAAAAATGAATTAATTTGGTTAAAAATTTAAATTACACGTGTGACGTAATATAATTGAAATTAAATTGTGATGGGTTAGTTAAATTATTAATCAGAGAGAATTAATTAATGTTGATTGAATAAAATTACTAAGTGAATAGTAATTATATAATTAATGTCACAACGAGTGCTAGTGATGTGACAGTATGATATCTCAACTGAATGTCGTGAGGGGATTAAATAAGGTAGCTATAGAAAATAAATTATGAGTAACTTGGATGATGATTTTGAGGTTACGGTTGAGTTCATAAGGGTCAAAGTAGCCAAAATAGTATACCCGGGAGTGCAGTTTGAGTCCCGGGACAGTTTTAGACATAATTGACAATCCGAGAGGGCATTTTCATCATTTCATAACTTAGGGTTAAGGGTATTTCGGGATTTTGAGTATTATATATAGTTTTGGTGATGTGAGGCTTGGGTAAAGAGATTAAAAAACAAGTGGAGGCCAGTAGAGAGGAGAGAAAGAGTTTTCTTGGAGCTCAAAGAAGGGTTTTGGAGAATTCAACCTCATTTTAACATCACAACCACTCTTGCAGGAGGGATTATAAGAGAAGATCCATCGAAGAGGATCAAATCATATCACTCCAATATAAGGCAAGTATTTATCTTGCAAATTTTATTAGTTATCATACCCCATGTAGAATAGGAATTTTATATTAAGAACAATTGATGTTACACTTATATTTTGATGAGTAAAATAATGATTGGGAATAGGATTTGATGTAAAATAAATCCAATTACATGGAGAAACCAAAATCAAGGATTTTGGGAGTTGAATCATGGATTAAATCTGGGTTTTTAGTGAATTTATATGAAGAACACAAAACTTTAGGATTTATGGTTATGAGGTGGTAAATCTGAGTATATGATGAAATTATATGGATCTTATTCATCATTTACGTTAGAAATCATCCTCATATATATATATATATATATATATATATATATATATATATATATATAGAGAGAGAGAGAGAGAGAGAGAGAGAGAGAGAGAGAGTTAGGCTCTCCAACACACCTCATTAAACATACCTAGCAACATACCTATTTTTTTAAATAGTAAAAAAAATATTTTTGAGTAAATATTTTTTATATGGGTTCATGATATTTCAATGTTTTTTAAATCGCGAGTTAACATCTCACTATATATATATATATATATATATATATATATATATATATATATATATATATATATATATATATATATATATATATATACGCTTGATGTTTAGTTATGTTAATTTAGAAATTGAGATGTTAGTATGAAAGTTTGAGGAGTTAGATAGTGTAAAAATTCGTAACAGTTATAAAAAGAAGAAGACACCTACTACACTTCGAACCCAATGGTGAATCGATTCGGTAAGGCAAATCGATTCGGCCACTGGGAGAATTGATTCGGTTTGTCCAGAATTGAAAAAATTTTCCTTTTACACCCAGAAATTGTGGATAATTCATGAGAAAAAATTTAGGACATTTTTATCTTATTGAGAGAAATGTAAAAAATGTTAGAAGACCTACAGTAGGGATAACATTTATAGAAATTGAGATGAGTTAAGAATTGGCATAAATGACAGGATGTCCAAAATTAATAAAGGAAGGAAATTCAAGATGGGTTACGAAGATATGAGTGAACTTATGTGTATGATTATTACGATACGACGTGAATAAATAAGGAGTTAGGAATGAGTAATTAGGAATATTAGAGAGAGTGATACTCGAAATTATACAAATCAGTAGTTTAATTGGAGTTTATGGTATGTCGAATGTACGAGTAATATATACTATATACGAGTTGATAAAATTGGGTTGTGTGTACACTTACCGAGTAAAATATATAAATAGGTTGTGTGAATACCTATAAAAGTGATTTGATTATTTGTGTGAACATACCTACGCTACCTGCAATCAGGAGGTTTACAAGCAGAGGGCGATCCCACTTTGATGATTCTAGTGAGGTATGGATTAGTTCCACAGAACATGGAACCTAGGGCGATCCACTATGTGTCTAGGATTGGCAGGTCGTTTGGGTAGGTTATGTATGTGTGTATCCCAAAGGCTTAAAACCATGTTCTCCTCCAGTGTTATGTTGATTTATCTTTTTACCTAAGCATGCGTTCTAGGTGAATTTGCAAAAGATAAAATAAACAAAGAATCACTACGTCGCGATGCACGAGGAAAAACCCACAAACGGGAAACAACCTCGTACGGCCCTAGCCATAAGTCCACTAAGTACGGTATTTTACAAGCATAAGTAAAAAGACTTACAACACTCGACTCGACTCCTTTAAAGCCCAGATGCTCCTTCTTGTACCGACCTCCGCTAAGTTGAGAATCCTGGACTCCACCAGAACCTTGGAATCCACCAATGAGGAGCTAGGAAGAAATCGTCAACCACATATGGTGCCTTTCACCATATGATAACGCCACAGCAAAACAAATTCTTCTTCTTTGAGGGATTTATAATTAAACCCAAACAATCTCTTCATTTGAACGAGATTTTCAGGTCATTTGAACGAACTGACATCTCGTTCGAACGAGATGCCAGGTCGTTTGAACGAGATTTCTGACGATTTTCTTTTTTTCATTCTGGAACATCGTTAGTAAATCCGTTCGAACGAAAAGTCATTCGAACGAAAAAGTCATTCGAACGAGTTTTGGCGGGAATTTTTTTTTGGCAGTTTTCGACGATTTTCCCACTTTTCCCACTACTTTTCCCCACTATCTTTTGCCAGATTTGATAAGGTGCAGGATCCAACTTTTAGAACCAACTTTTTCATATCCTACAACCTACTAGAGAGTGTTTTTAAGAGTTCAACTTGTCAAGAAAAAGTTCATTGTTTAGAGTGTTAATTTTTCAAGAAAATCTTTAAAACACTTATGTTTTACTTCCAAAGTTTGTTTATCCAAGTTCCTCTATATTTATACTTTGCTTGGAGTTTGGCACCGATTTTATCTCTGCGTGTAAAAAATAAATATTTTAAATTATAATTTAAGTACTTGCTAAATATTTTTAAAATGTTTTACTTGGGTTCTGACCCATGTCAAAATATTTTCAAAACATTTTAAGTGTCTAGCCACAAGGACGCACAACTTAGAGATCCTATCCAGTGACACGTAGCCGTAGCATTGTGGAGACTCGCAGGATATTTTTTAGACACTTTCTATCGTTCTTTATAGATGGGAGATTTCACTCTCAGTTCATCTGGGCGTGTTGCCTTCAGACTATGTATTTATTTCAGTTATACATCAGACTGTATTCAGATTTTATTTATTTATTTCAGATTGTGGTTGGATTTTATGCTTAGAGATCCGACGGTTATTCGGTCTCCTTTATGTAATTATTCATATATGTCGTGTGATTGTTTAGACTATATTCATGTGGTAATGGTTTAATTCATTTAAATTATTGTTGCATGTGTTAATAATAAAAGATAAAATTGGCATCAGCTTAATTTGACATAAGTTATTAGTAAATAAAAAGTTTTTCGACAGCGATGCTAAGAATCAAACCATTAATGATTCTGATTTAATTTAATATTGGACTAATCACCTGGGATTAAAATAGGCAGGGTGTCATAGATGGTATTAGAGCATCAGATTCTAGTATCCATAGGATCTATAAGGCTTCCTACGATTTTAGCGTAGCGTTCTTTGACTTAGATCCCTATTATTAAGACTGTTGCATTCATGATTACGCATTTAAGATTCGTTCTTCTTCTTTTATAATTGTATCAATTGCGAACTCATAAAATTCAAATTTAATTTCAGATGCTACATAGGAGACGAGGAGAAATAAGAGCAGCACCTCAAAATAATGGGGGGGGGGGGAGGCTCAGCCAGAGCCACAAGCGCCGCAACCACTAGCACCATAGGGGACAATACAACAGCTGACGTGGCGGCGATAGTGTCATAGGCAGTGAATGAAAATGTGACTGCTATAGCTTATCATTTTTCTCAGGTCCAGTAACCACCACTACTAGTGGCACCAGAGGTTCTGGAACACCCAGGATCGACAAAGTGGTAGAAGGTGAGGGAGACTATCCACAAGGGTCATCCGCCTAAATTTAAGGAGACTTCTGATGTGATTGTGGTGTGTCAGTGGAAGACAGATATTCAGTGCCACTTGCGTATAACTGACTGCGTTGAGGTGATGAAGTAGATGCTTACTACTTTTAGGTTGGTTGGGGAAACATTACAGTGATTGGAGTCAGTTACTACCGCGCATAGAGGTGTACTATGACTATTGTTGATTTCTGGATGCGGTTTTACTGTAATTACTTCCCTCTTAGGGTGATCGTTCTGTGGCCAAATATAAGGAGGAATTCACTCGTTTGGCTAATTTTGTACCAGAAGAAATGAACAACGAGGAAAGGAAGAAGGCAAGGTTTTTGGATGGTTTAGCTTGGAGGATTCGCGAGCACTTGATTGGTAATCCAACATTGGTGACCTATAGAGATGTCGCCAATGTCGCACTGTTACATTGTCAGGACCATCTCTTCCATGTGAAGGGAATCAAGTGACGAGTTGAGCACATCCAGCAGGGCAAAACAGGAGGGGAAGGTACTAATAGAGCACCACAGCAACATTAGTCAAGCCAACAGGGGCAGGATTTCTGACAGGGGGATCAAGCCAAGTGGTTCAGATCTAGGGGCTATCGACCCAAGGGTGGTTACAACAGGGCCATCAGGGTCCTCATCAGCAGCAGGTTCCTTAGGGCCAAGGGAACAATGGGGGAGGTCAGCAGGGTCGAGGCCAACAGGGTCAATACCATCAGGGAAATAAGGTCCAGCGTCAGAGAGAATTTCCAAGCTAGTGCTTTATTTGTGGGCAGATGGGACACAAGAGGAAGGATTGCCCTTATCAGGGAAGAGCTTTGCAGCAGTAGGGTGCCATGCAAGAGCAGCAGGCACAAATTCCACATGTGGAAACAGCCCCACTCGCACCTCCAAAGTAGGGACAACTTCAATATGGGCGTGTCTATAATGTCCGAGATGTCGCCATTCAACAGGTCGCACAGGCAACACCAGCGAATAGCAATACATTTACTATACATGGGCTTACGGGTAATGTTATATTTAATACTGAAGCATCACACTCTTTTATATAGACTAAATTTTCACAAGTTGTCGGCCTATTAGAGATAACTGGTAGTCTCCTTATGTGAGTGGAGTCACTGATGGGTAGTGGGTCGCTTATACACTCGATCTGTAGAGGTGTCGATATCGAGGTGGGTAGATTTTATTTAGTTGTCGATCTTCCTGTATTGGTTATGGAGGGATATGATGTTATCTTGGGGATGGATTCATTAGCGGGTTATCGAGTGATGGTAGATTATTATGGGAGGACTAGACAGGATAGGAGATGTTCTTAGTGGCGATGCCTCTTCCTAAGGGAGGGTCAAGCACTCATCTATATTAAATTGAGGAGGACACCTTACAGGAGGTGGTAGCTTCATTAGACTCGATTATAGTTGTAAGGGAATTCGAGGTTGTCTTTCAGGACATACCCGAATTTCTGCCTAGACGAAAAATTAATTTTTTTATTAATCTAGCACCAGTTACGAGACTTATAGCTAGCGCCCTATCGCATGGCACCATCTGAGATGCGTGAGTTGAGAGCGTAGATTCAACAGCTCTTGGGGTAGGGTTTTATTCGAATGAGTACTTCACCATTGGGTGCACTGGTATTGTTTGTCAATAAGAATGACAAGTCACTTCGATTGTCTATTAACTATATAGAGTTGAATAAGGTCACGATTCGAAATAAATATCCACTGCCTCATATTGACGATCTATTCGACCAGCTGATGGGAGGAGTATACTTTCCTAAGATTGATTTGCGATCCAATTATCATCAGTTTCTATGAGCTTAGGGTGATTTGCAGTCCAGTTATCATCGTTAGGGAGGAGGATGTTCCTAAGACTGCTTTTCTGACATGATATGGGTACTATGAGTTTAGGGTGATGCCATTCGGACTCATCAATGTGCCAGTAGTGTTTATGGATCTGATGAATCGAGTTTTTTTTAGAGTTCCTTGACCAGTTTATTATTGTGTTTATCGACGATATTCTGGTTTACTCTCGTTCTGAAGATGAGCATGCCAAGCACTTGCCGAAGGTTTTACAGACACTTAGAGAGCACCAATTATTTGCAAAGTTTAGTAAACGTGGGTTTTGGATTTGAAAGGTACAATTTTTGGGCCACATAGTATATGAGAAGGTTATAGTGGTTGATCCGAGTAAGGTATCGGCGGTGAGGGAGTGGGGACAGCCCACGACCCCGGACGAGGTTCCCAGCTTTTTAGCTTTGGCAGAATATTACCAGAGGTTTGTTAAGGGTTACTCAAAGATTGTGGGTCCGTTGAGAAACTTGACTCGAAAAGGGGTGTCGTTTATTTCGGACGACCATAGTCAGTTATCTTTTGATTAGCTAAAGGAAAAATTAACCTCAGCGCTTGTACTTGCACTTCCTAAGGGGGAATAGCATATTGTGTTTACACTGATGCATCCTCGCAGGTACTTGGGGGTGTATTGCGACAGGATAAAAGGGCTATAGCATATACATCATGCAAACTTATGTCCCATGAAAAGAATTACCCTATGCATGATTTGGAGTTAGCCGCTGTTGTATTTGCCTTATGGATCTGGAGGCACTATTTGTTAGTGTAGAATTGTTGATCGCTCAAACAAGCTATGATACCAATTTGTAAATACGCGGTGTGATACTGATTTTAATAAATTCGCAAATCCCAAGTAAACCCTCATTTAATCAATTGCCAATGTCAAAGAAAACTAATTCAAAGCAATTTTAATTAAACCCTAAACAAACATCTAGGTGTAGTGGATCATGCCAACACAAACAAATATGAATTGTTCACTCACAGATTTAAGAAAAAATCCCCAAAGGGGAAAACCTTTTATTTCACTAATAATACTCACAATGATTACAAGAAACATCTGCAAATAATTTATGCAACAAGCTCTCATAAGCTGCAACCTAAATAAAAAAATGAATCAACCTCAGAAGATCCACAAAGGCACTTAGTCCAGTCAGCCCAGGAACACCCACGAGTAATCTCTTTGACACGCAGTCAAGTCAGCCTAACACCTCCCTCAAGTGGCCCCTAGATCAGCAGTAGGTTATCCTCCCTACATGATAAACTCCAGCAAAATTGTATCTTGAGTTCCAAAAAATTCACTAAATGCAATTGGGATTTGTGAATTTAAAATAAAAGGATTTTAACGCTAAACTAAAAAAGACGAAAGTAATCTGTTGTTTGCAGTTTATCAGAAAGAAATTTGTCAGTCTTCTTAACGAAAACGGAGTGGTTTAACACGCTTTATATAGAAAGCTTAAGTTGGCACATCGCTTGAATGAAACAGTGATGTCGCTCGAACGGAAAGCACTGTCGCTCGAATGACAGCTTCGCGCGGCATGCCCTTGTCGTTTCAACGACAGGCAGTGGTCGCTCGAACGACCCGCGCGTAAAAAATAATTTTTTTATTTCGATAAAAAACTCTGCCTCAACACTTAGAAAATTTTCTTTTTGAAAAAAAGCAACGCCTCGAGTGTTCGAAAATATTTTAGAAAAATGATCCCAACACTTATAATGAACCATTAACGTAATTAAACACAACCTTACCAAAATTACTCTCGTGGAGGCATCTTTGTTAATGAATGATGATATTCGGATCCGTCTTGACACATGATTGAACTTGAATAAGTCTTTGACGGTTGTAGCAGTACACGATATACAATAATGTAAACAGGACAATAAAATAATGTCCTTACAAATCTCCTACTATGTCTATGTCGGTACAAAATCAAAACATCTTAATTATCAAATCAAAATTCCTATACAGATCTAATACCCTCTCATGATCCTAAAACTAAAAAGGTATTAAACATGAAAGTCTTAAACTTTATTTCAAAATCTTCAACTTCAAATCTTTAAGCTTTTCTCATCAGGGTGTGCAACATGTGATCTTCAATCTTTGAACCTACACACATGAGACAAAGAAATACCTTCGTGACATATCGAGTTTGATATGAGATAAACATAAATCAAAACAAATATCAAGTCTCAAATCTCCCATATAATTCGTTCTTCCCCTTTTTATTTGTTCGAAATAGACAAGGAAACGAATAAACAAAATAAACATGGAATTTCACGACAAATACGCATCCCAAACAATGATTAAACTACGCTCATGCAAAGGAATTCTCAAGGGCAACCACAAAATATTTTAGATTTTTCAATTTTTCAAACAAAAGAATGTTACAACAAAAATCACACACTTTGAATTTACCTAAGACAACCAAATCATGGAAACGAAATGAATGGGTGTGAACATAATTGATAAGAAAATCAATGCAACCAAACATAACACTCGTGCACGATGAATATGTTTACTCCTAACGAATGAATCTCAAAGTCGTCCTAAGGTGTTGAAAAAGTGAATTTAGATGACATCGTCTTAATCAAATAGACAATGAAAGTCAAACATGTTTTTCATACCGATAACGTCTAAAACTATGTAACGCTTTTTCATGACTTTTTCAGGACATGCAAACCCAATTTATATTCCATCCAAACTCCCTCATAAATAATAATTCTATTTATTTTTCTTTTGAGGTGATGAAACTAAATAAATTGGCCAACTTTTGGCATATTTTCCTTTTAATTGCCTTTAAATTTTTTTCGGGAACTTTTCAACCTCGTTAGAGCTTGGAAAATATTTATTGTGTCGCACTTTTTGTAGGTCCAATTCAAATGGTGGCTTAATCGCAAAGAACAAAAGAGTAACTTTCGAAGCCCTTCCCCATTTTTTAAATAAATTACACAAACTCACGGCAACGGTTTTTATATGCACTACTTTGATTATCAAGTTTTATCGCATTTGATTCATTTTAAACACAGAAGTTAGATGAAAACACATCAACCAACATGTGATAGACAAGAACAATAGTCAAATAAATCCGTGCAAGTGTGAAATAAAGGAACTCGCGAGTCAAAAATGGAGGTAGTAACAACTAATAACATCTCAATGACTACAAACATTGCAAAGCACATAAATGAAATGATGGCGCGTATCAAAATACTACCAACCAGTCACATGGATATGGAATGAAAGTGTGACTCGGTCATCCTAAATGTCCATTCATAAACGGTGCAAAACAAAATACAAAAACTCTTTTTTTTTTCATAAAAATTTCTCAAAATAATATCTTTTTGTATTTTTCCAAAGTTTTATCAAAACAAAAATCTAATATAAAAAGTACACGTGTCATAACACTAGCAAACATATAACATGAAGCACAACTAGCGTGTGACAAATAAACCATGCAAACAAAATTATCTATAAGATATAGCAAGAGAAGAATCATGTGTAATAACCGAGAATCAACTAATATAACATCTACTGCCTCTAAAAGTGATTTCCTAACCCAAATAGGTGTGCAACGATGCATGGGGGTTTTGGGAACCAAGGGAACACTAGACTTCAACTTCCTAGGACTTTTTCCAAGATCAAAACAAAAATACTTAAGGTGACATTTCCTACTACATTGTGAACATGTGAAAACGGGTGGAACGACACCTATGGGTTGAATTTTTCTAACGTCCTTGGGATTGGTTGACCCTCTAAAAAATAATGGTCTTAGCTTTAACATTCGAAACATGAGAACACGACGAATCGTTACCATTGCTACTAATACTACTCGAGTCTATCAAATCATTTTGAATCTCCAAAATTTTTTACTCAAGCAAAGA
The DNA here is from genome assembly GCA_949130495.1 of Sambucus nigra. NCBI lineage: Eukaryota > Viridiplantae > Streptophyta > Magnoliopsida > Dipsacales > Adoxaceae > Sambucus > Sambucus nigra. The sequence continues at coordinate 90,688,569 of OX422219.1, read as the reverse complement.
ATTAGACTCTTCCAATTTTAGGGACTTATTCTCTAAATTTTCAATTATTCCTATAAAGTTATCATGTTCTCCCTTAAAATATGCACACTTATCCATAAAAGTCTCCTCACGTGCCACAAACTCATCAATTAAAATATTTTTATCATCTTTGGCACAAACAAATATCCTAGAATTTTTAAAGTCCTCCAATTCTTTTTCTAAAAATAGGACTCTATCATCACTCTCCTTTTTGGACAATTTTAAAGCATTAAAGTCATGGTCCAAAGAAACAAATTTCTTACAATAAAAATCTATTTGATTTTGAACCGTTTGCAAAAGATCCCTAGCGGATTTAAATCGACAATTTTCTTTTTCGAAAAAATTAATTCTTTTCGCAAACGTCAAATACAAACTATTTAAATCATCAAAACTATATTTCGTGCCACTAAAGGGTGCATCCGATTACATAAGTTCTCTGTTGTAGATGATGTCCCCCAATTTTGAAATCTTACAAAAAGTAATTTCCTTTTAGATACGGAATAGAGATGGTTCAACTAAACAATTACATAAACCAAATTTTAATTTCTTTCAAGTTAAAATTAAAACAAAACAAGAAGTGACATTAAATTAAACAACAAATTAATTTTCACTTAAACAACATAATTCAATCCAAGTCCTAGAAATTTGCTTAACAATAAATATTCAATTTTGCAATTTAGGCCAAACCAAATTTTATCCAACAAAATTAATGAATTGAATTAAATTAACATTTACCCAATTTGAATTTGCACCAAATTAAATATACCAATTTTATCTTTTTACCTGAGCATGCATCTAATGTGATTTGCAAAAGATAAAATAAGTAAACAACCACTACGCCGCGATGTACGAGGAAAAACCCACAAAGGGAAAAAAAAACTCAGACGACCCTAGCCTCAAATCCACTAAGTACGGTTTTACAAGTTCCAAAAAGACTTACAAACACTCGACTTGACTCCGTCCAAGCCCCGACACTCCTTCTTATACACACCTCTGCCTAGCGAATAACCACGGAGGTCCACCGCGATCTCGGAATCCACCGATCGGACTTTTAGGAACCCATCAACCACAAACGGTACCTTTCACTGTATGAGAATGCCGCATCCAAACACAATGAACTTCTTCTTCGTGGTATGTAGAAGTAAACCCAAACTTCTTCCAATGGTAGAGATAAAACCGGTACCAAAACTCCAAGCAAAGTATATATAAACACTTAAACTTGAACTTTTTCATTTGGAATTGAAACTCTCTAAAACTCTCTCTGGGAGATGGAGGAATATGAAAAAGTTACTTGGAAAAGGTTTGTTCCTGCACTTGATAATTTTGTCAAAAACTAGTGGGTAAAAGGTAGTGGGAAAATGGAGAAAACTGCAAAAAATCGCCAAAAAACTGTTCCCGCCAAAGTCGTTCGAACGACTTTTTCGTTCAAATGACATTCTCGTTTGAACGACTTTACTAACGAGGTTCCAGAAGGAAAAAAGGAAATTCGTTAGAAGTCTCGTTCGAACAAGATGCCAGTTCATTCGAATGACGTGGTAATCTCATTCGAACGAGATGCCATATGGTTCGAACGACGTGTCAGGAATAAAATCTTTTTAAGCCCAAAACATTTTATGATAAGTTCTAAAAAATATTTTCTGAGTAAAACAAAGTTGTTAAAACTATTATATAAAAATTATAAATGACACCCAATAAATTTCCAAGCTCCTATATATATATAAATTGCATTTATACCTTAGGAGCATTGGAACAATGTTGTTGACGTAGAAACGAGGCACACTAAACTCGACATATGATGAAGCTTTATAAACATGACCGCTACGTCTTCAACTAACACGTCATAGGCTTGGATGGATACACTTGAACACTATCCTATGACTCAAATGTTTTTATCCATAATTGAGCCAACACTACATTAAGACTCAATCGGAGACTTGTATCCTTACATGCTCCATCGAAAAAATTAAGATTTTTCAAAAATTGAGTTTTAAAAAAAAATCAATATCACAATTTTGCTATATTTCAAACCAACAAAAATAAATTGCTATTTTTCAAAATCAGATTTTTCAAAAAAATCAATATAACCAAATTTTGCAAAAAATAAGGATCACTCAATAATTTAGAGAAGCCTGCTCTGATACCAATTTGTAGAATCAGTGATCGCTTAAATCGGCTCTAATACCAATTTCTAAATGCGCGATGTGATTCTGATTTGAATAAATTTGTAAATCCCAAGTAAACCCTTATTTAATCAATTTTTAATTTCAAACCAAATTAATTAAACCCAATTTTAATTCAAACCTAAACAAACATCTAGGTGTAGTGGATACAAATATGAATTGTTGACTCATAGATTTCAGGAAAAATCCCCAAAGGGGAAAACCTTTTATTTCACTAATAATACTCACAATGATTACAACAAAATCTGCAAAGAATTTATGCAACAAGCTCTCATAGGCCGCAACCTAAATAAAAAATGAATCAACCTCAGAAGATCCACAAAGGCACTTAGTCCAGTCATCTTAGAAACACCCACGAGTAATCTCTTTGACGCAGTCAAGTCAGCCTAACACCTCTATCAAGTGGCACCTAGATCAGCAGTAGGTTATCCTCCCTACAAGAGAAACTCCAGCAAAATTGTATCTTGAGTTCAAAAAAAATTCACTAAATGCAATTGGGATTTGTAAATTCAAAATAAAAGGATTTTAACACTAAACTAAAAAAGACGAAAGTAATTTGTTGTTTGCAGTTTACGCAGAAAGAAATTCGTCAGTCTTCTTAACGAAAACGGAGTGGTTTAACACGCTTTATATAGAAAACTTAAGTTAGCACATTGCTCGAATGAAACAGTGATGTCTCTCAAACGAAATGCATTGTCGCTTGAACGAAAGCTTCACGCGACATGCTCGTGTCATTTGAACAACAGGCATTGGTCGCTCAAACGACTAGCGCGTAAAAAATAATTTTTTTTATTTCGATAAAAAAACTCTGCCTCAACACTTAGAAATATTTCTTTTGGACAAAAAGAAACGCCTCAAGTATTTGGAAATATTTTAGAAAAATTATCCCAACACTTATAATGACCCATTAAGGTACTTAAACACAACCTTACCAAAATTACTCTCGCGGATGCGTCTTTGTTGAAGAACGTTGATATTCGGATCCATCTTTACGCGTGATTTAACTTGAATAAGTCTTCGAGGGTTGTAGCGATATACAACATACAATAGTGTAAACACGATAATAAAATAATTTCCCTACATTTAGGCGAGCAGTTTACTTTATTCACAGACCATAAATCACTTCAGTATCTATTCACACAGAAGGATTTGAACATGAGGCAGAGGAGGTGGTTGGAGTTCATAAATGATTACTAGTTTGATATTCAATATCATCCTGTGAAGTCTAACGTGGTAACTGACGCATTAAAACGAAGACCAGCAGGTGAGCTAGCAGTAGTTTGGAAAGCAAAGTGGAGAGAGCTTCGACACAATAATGAGATTTATATGGCTTGTATGTCTGTGTTAGCTATCACGTCTAAGATTGTGATGAGGGTAGTAAAAGTACAAACAAGGGATCAATATTTCCAGGATCAGATTTGCCAGTTAGTAGCTGATGGGATAAAGGGATACTCGATCAGTTCAGAGGGTGGATTACATTTTAATGGCAGACTCGTGGTTGTAGAGGATGATGATTTATGACATGAAGTGATGTCAGACGCTCACGGGTCCCAATTTATAGTACATCCTGGTGGGGATAAGATGTACCAGGATATGCGCAGACAGTATTGGTGATTAGGGATGAAATGGGGAATAGCAGAGTTCGTCTCGGAGTGTGCTACCTGACAGCTAGTGAAGGTAGACCACCAGAGACTAACATGGATGTGATAGGTAGCGAGTTCATCCTTAGGAGTGTTCCCAAAATAGTAATTCAAAAGTATAATATGTGTGTTTGTCGATTCACAATGTATTAAAAAAGAACGAATGCGTATATCACGTAAGACACTATATATATATATATATGATAAGAACAAAGTAACACGGGTATATGGGAGGAATCGAGTCAAAGGATTTACCCAAGACGCCTACGTTGCCCGAAGAGAAACAACATTGTTCGAAGATAATACTAGGTGGGAACCATAAATCCAATTGGGGAGTTTTCTTAAAGGGGTGTGTGTGTAGTAAAAGGTGTTTTAGTATATGAAAATATGATGAGAAATTCCTGTTTGGAATTTACGAGTAAGCCCTATTTTTCTTATTTTTGGATTTTTCCGTGAAAAAAAGTATGTGCAAGTAATAATAACAAAAATATTGAAGTTAAGTTATGTGATGTGATGAAGTAAAGAACTAAAGTAGAAATGAAGTAAGTAATGAAAAAATAAGAGAATTTAAAGACAAGGGTGGAGAACTGGACCTCCTTATGAAGACTTGAAGTGGATCTTGATTGTGGATGCATTGATCTCATGATGAGATGATAGTGGTATGAGGATATGGGTGAGAATTTATTCAAAAGAGTATGAAAATGATGAAAGGAATATAGGAAATGCACTTTAAAAGGGGGAACAACTCTGAATTCGAGAGGATTTTTTTTAATTGCTGAGAGGGATGCTCGGGGTTCTTCTCAAGGTGAGGTCATGGACTCTATTTTTAGGTCTAAGGGGGTGCCAAACAACATGGTACTAGACTTGCCTATCGACATAGAACCTCAGACACACTGCCGATAAGCAGGATCCTATGATCCTATTTGACAGTCAGAGACATTTTTTTTAAAAAGTGATCGTAAAATGCGAACCATAAGTCAGAATCGCACACGGGGTGGACCATTAAAAAGGGTATTCATAGACCTTTAAGAATCCATTAAGACACTCTCGTATTCAGGAGTTGACCGAAGTCAAACAGGGCCCAAAAGCTCCCATTGGTCACTTAAAAGGAAATTCTTGGAGGAAAACAAATCGTTCATCCAAATCGTAACGCCGATTTGCTCACGGGATGGACCATTAGAAAGGGTATTCAATTCGATATTTCATTTAACTTCGTTTGGTTCAGAAAGTTAACCTAGGTCAAATATGGCCCGAAATCCCCCGGTGATAGCCCAGTGTCCTCCAGATCAGTTTTTGAGATAAATTAGACCGTTCGTCCGAGCCATAAGGCCTATTTGTGCATAGGACAGACCATTGGAAAAGTAATTGAGAGCCCTTCCATGATTCATTGAGCTTTATTTTAGTAAAGAAAGTTGACTAGAGTTAAACGGGGCCTGAAAGCATATGTTGGCCTCTAGATCAATTTTTAATAGTAAAACGGACCGTTCGTTCGAACCGTAAGGCCGATTTGTGCATAGGGAGAATCTTTGGAAAGGTGAATCAGATCCCCTCAAGGATTCACTTAGATTTTTCTCAGGTGAGAAAGTTTACCGAGGTCAAATGGGGTCGTGTACCATCCGATGGCTTTCAGATCAGTACACGTAGTATGACCTAAGTTTTATGGCAAACAAGTGAGTGCTAGGGACCTAAGGAGGGGCTTAGGGGGTTCTAGGATTGGGTGTCTACATCTACAGTTTTAGTCAAGTTTTTAATTAATGTATCAAACTTAAGGTATCGTTCGAGAGTTGTCAAATAAAGATCTTAATAATCAGGTTCATTTGATTCACTTTCATCATTATTATGTACATTATATTAGGTGTCCCCTAAATTATTATCTTTTGAAAACATGGAACTCACATGCCCTTCATTTATGTTTGTGAAACTAGTGGGTGCATAATTATTAAAAACAACAGCATTGCACACACATTTGCATTATCAGCACAAGATAAGATGTTATCTTCTATACAAATGTCACTCATATCAATATGTAAATTTTCGTGAAAACTAACCAAGATAAGATGTTATCGCACTCATCAGTTACAACCCTAGATTAAAAGGACATGAAACTCTCATTAGTCTTGGATTAGCATAAATTTAATCATTCGAATCGGAGGAGTCATCCCATGTTTAGGGTATTTTTTCCTTGCTTATGTTTGCAACCTCAGTCTTTCATATATTTTCTAAGTGCTCAAAGTTATGACACTTGTGGCACTGCACCTTCGATAAATATATCTTAAACTTGCGGACTTTATTTTGGGAAGGTCCATCATTTTTTGTTCATGGGGTTTTGGATGTTAAAACCCTCAATTGTTGAAGTTTCCTCTCTTATCAGTATCGTTGTTTCTAAATTTGATGATTTTATTGAAGTGTTTACTAAGAAGAGAGATTTCATGATTAAGAGTTTCAAGATCCACTATGTCATCCTCCAGGTCTATGTCCTTTAGTTAGTAAAAAAATAGTAGGTCAAAATCATGTGGTTTCTTAGAACTAGTAGAACCTATAGTGTTTTCTTATATTGAATTTCCATTTATACCTTTCTTAGTTTGATACACAAGAGTTAGGGGGCCATATTTGGGTCTGCCATGTCTTCAAATGCATAGCATTTAGAATCAAACGTAAGATGCATTCACCAAAGGATTTTGATGACTATTTATGTCTTAGCATATTCAACACCATTCCTATCTAGTTTGTTTATAATATCAGTTAATTTCATGTAAAACTCATCAAATGTTTCGGAATCACTCATCATAATGGTGTTAAATTGGTGAAGTAATATTTGTATTTTGCCTACCTTAACACACCCGTTACCCTCATACGCGGTGACGAGTATGTCCCAAGACTTCATAGAGGTAGTGTAGGTAGATATTATTTTAAATTCAGTTTCATTGACAGACGCGAATATCATATTTTTCCCTTTAATATTGTATTGAGAGATGATTTTTTCCCTCTTTAGTATATTCTCTGATTAGTTTTTTAACCATATGATTAATTCCCTCACCAAAAATATTCATGGTAGGTGTATATCTATTTTCACTAATATGCCAAACATCATCTCCCAAATTGCCTTGGATAAAATCAATCATTGTGATACCCCATAAGATCCATAAATAGATAGATTAGGTTTACCATAAAAATCAAGGGAATCAAAACTTTTGGTAATATTCTTAGCATAAGAAATAAATAGGAATCGAAAGAACAAAGACAGTAAAATGAAATATTGAAACCACACAAAAGCAACTCTGATACTAATCACTAACCAAGTAACATAAGTCATCTATGAATGTAAATATACATGTACAGCCAAACTGAAAATAAAAGGGTGGGCTAAACTTGCTCGACTCCTGCTATCCTAACAGTAAGAAATGGGACATTGCTAGAGATGCTCCTCCAATGACCCCGCATCAACAAGAACTACCGTAATAGAGACCTGTAAAAATAGTTTTTAAAATAAAACATAAACAACAAGCCTATGTAGAATATGATTATAATTTAATTTGGGCCACATCATAACTGTACATCTTCCTCTCGGGTTTTAACATATTTAAAGTTAATAGTTACCCAACCTAATAACCTAAAATATCATACGGTTCAAAATCCTAAACCCATATATCGCCCATGTGACTAAAACTTTATATCTTCATTCTTTAATATTTAGTTTATCATATTCAAGTTCATCTCTTACATTATAAAACATAAGTTGTGTTGTAGTATCAAACCTTTGGTATGTCTCACCGAATAATAAATATACCCATAACAGGCTTATATCTTAAGTCTATTCACATTCGACTATCTCATGCCAATAACATAATATACATGTCTCTATTGTATGTAAAACACAAATCCAAATCGTAAGTATGTAGGTAGACATCCCTAACATAGCTCATTTACATCTCTAGTATAACATATAAACTGGAACTACTATCTTTGGTACCGCCACATAATAATCACATATTGTAGTATAAATACTCTACACATGTTTAATGTCCATACAAAGGTACCACATTCGACTTGTACAAATAGATGAGCATCTCTTGCGCCCATAGATAATGAAGGCCTACTCTTATTGCCTTAAGGGATCTCTCGCGCATACTAGGTATAGTCTTAGGTCATCCCAAACCTAATACCTCAGCACATCAAGGGATAAATCACCATATCTAACCATCAATTAGAAAGCCTACCATACCCAGCACTAATGAAAGACTTGCTCGGTCGCGGGTACCTAGACATGTGACCCTGGGTAAAAATATGACCAAGGAAGATGTTGTTTACTTACCGGAGTACAAGTGTGGTTCGTATTGCACCTGACCCATCATGGAATATCTCCTAGCACGATATGCCACAAGCACTCACATGTGGTATGCACTGCATAAAAAAAGACAAGCACTCACACGTGGTATGCATTGGATGAAAAAAACACAAGTAATCACAACCTTCAGTAACGAATTAAAGCATACACATACATAACCCTCATTAACGAGTTAAATTAAAACACATACATATACTGACCCTAAATCTATTAGGTCATACTAGCATCACTATCATAAGAAAGGTATATCATAATTATAACCTTATATTCATCTCATAATATATCAACCTTAACCTCTCGGAGTCCCAATTCTAGGTGTAGTCTCACCCTATCTTATATCCAAAATAATCACATATACAACATTCACCTTAATTATACCTAGTTCAAATCTCCCAAAGCATCGCGGATATGAATAAATCCACACCTAATATATATAAATCTATGCACTATAATAATTACCCTTCCGTAAGGGTTTTTAACCAAATTTTGAGTCTCACCCAAAGGACAAACGCCCCACAAGTCAACCACCACGACTCTAATAATCTCGACCAACATACCCAATCCTCTAACTTACAAATTCCTAATCAACAAACCCATTCAGCACTCGTTCCTACCCTCGAATGTTAAATCCTCCATTTAAGCCTTCTAAATCAACGATTTTCTCAAATATTCACATACCTCTAATATTAATCTCCAACATTTCAACTCACAAGAATATATTTATATTCTATTCATTCATGAAACTACAAGTCAATAAACCCTAACCCAAATGTGGGTACCTCGATTAGTTATTTTGGCCCAGATGGGTGCCCAGTTAAGCCCGACCCAAAGTCTAGGGGTCTCTCGCTATAACTGATTCAGTTATGACCCATTCAACTCCTAAAATCTCTCAAGAGATATTTTAGGGATCATGGACTAACGTGGAGGAGTCCCACACCCCCACTCTTTGAAAGAGACATGTATAAATAAAACCCTCAGCCCATATATCTTGTGTTGTGTGTGATTGCAATTATTTCAAGTTCTTTATTTATTATGGTGATCGCATTCGCTTATTATTTTGTGTTGAGTTTAATTGTCACCAAAATTGGTGTCGTCTATGGGAAGCGTTTGTTTTCCCTTAAGAAAGTCTTCACCAATAAGAATTTGGAATGTCTGGTCACATAAGAAATGCCCTTCAAGCAGGGTATATTCAAGAGCAACCTGCTCCACGCAGGGTCAGATCTGAGGTTCAGTGCTCAAACCCTAGAGCTCGCCCAAGCTTCGGAGGAAAGTCAGGGACCAACCAGGTCCACACAGGTCTCTAGACTAATCGAAGCCTATGAGGATAGGCTCCAAGAGCAAGAGGAGGCCACTCACATGCAAGAAGCTGAGAACACTCGTCTCAATAGAAGACTAGAGAAAATGGAGAGAGAACTCCATCGTAGCACAAGGAAACGTCAATATCTCACTCCGAGCCCTCAGGCGAGCGAATCTCACAGTCGAGGAAGGAGCCCTAGATGTGGATCTCAAAGAGTTGAGGAACACAGGTCATATGATGACTTGCTCGAGAAACAGAAACTAGCTCGCCGTTACAGGAGCCCGGGTCGAGGAAATAATGACATACAAAATTTGGTCCGAAGAGAAATGGACCAACACCCAGCACATCGGGGTACCAGATTAACTAGAGAGATAGCCATGCGAGCTCTCAGGACCCATATAAAATCCCCTTTCTCAAGGGAGATAGAAGAAGAAGAAGAAGCCCCCAAGAAGTTCGCGATGCCTAAATTTAGGATTTATGACAGAAAGACTGATCGTATCGACCATGTTAGGCAGTACAGGCAGGCCATGACCCTCTGGAACCATAAGGATGTATTTATGTGTCGGATCTTCTCATCATGCTTGCATAATATAGCCCAAAAGTGGTTTGAGAAACTCCCTCACAGATCCATCAGAAGCTTCAAATCCGTGGCATAGCTCTTCACCGCTCGCTTCATTACCAGCAGCTCCCATCCAAAGAGGATGGATGCTTTGTTGTTAATAAAGAAAATGCCCCAGGAGATCCTCAGCGACTACGCGAAGAGATATTAGGAGCTATTCAATGAGGTCGAGGACTGCTCGGAGCAGGTCGTCGTGGCATCCTTTAAGATTAGTTTACCCAGATCCTGCCTCTTACACCAGTCCCTCACTAAGAAGGAGGCCATGACCATCGATGACTTAATGGCTCATATTGAAAAATATGCCAAGGTTGAAGATGTGACCAATCTCAATGCAGGTGAAAATGTTCATGCCAAGTTCATCGGCAAGGGCAACGATAAAGCTGAGACTCAAAACAAAGGAAGTAAGAATGGGGGCAGGAGTGGCCTTAAAAACGGGAATAAGAGCGATGCTCCGAAAGCTTTCCAAGCAGTGAACACGATTTTTAAGGAACCAATCTATAAGATTCTGGCAAAGATTAAGGACGAGTTGTTCGTCAAATGGCCCAAGAAGATGGTTGGAGATCCCTCGAAGAGAAATAATGCACTGAGATGTGCATTCCACAAGGAGGGCGGGCACAAAACCGAGCATTACAAAGCTCTCAAATCTCCCCTCGAATAGCTAACCCAAGCTGGGAACTTCAATGAGTTCGTAGAGAAAAAGGTAGAGAAAGTAGCTGCCAATGGAGATTGAAGACCCGATAACGTGCTCGAGGAGGAAATCTGCCATAAGTTCGCTGTAATTCATAGGGAGTCCAACCTAAAGCAGATTCAAGGAAACACAACTCGAATGGAAGTCAAAAAGCTTATGGTAGTAATGGAATATTTTTCAAATTGATCCAGCCAAAACGTAGGCAGGAAAGCGTCGACGAGCAGATGACGTCGACTACAGCAAGCACATTGTATTCACGAAAGAAGACCTAGTGGGAGTAAGGACTCCACATCATGATGCCCTGATCATTACATACAGGATAGCTAACTATAATATCGACAAGTTACTCGTCGATCAAGGAAGCTCTTCTGAAGTAATGTATCTCGACCTATTCGGAAAGTTGAAGTTAAGCATCGGTGACTTAAAGGAAGCTACAGTCCCTCTAGTTGGCTTTGCTGAAAAAATAACCATCCCCTTGGGAAATATTGTACTTCTTGTGAGGGCAAGAAACATCTCCAAGATGATTGAATTTCTGGTGGTCAATATTGACTCACCCTACCAGGTGATCCTTAGTAGAGGGTGGCTTCACGCAATGACGGTCGTCCACTCTACCTACCATTAGAAACTTAAGTATGGGTCTGAGCGAGGAGTAATGGAGATTCATGAGGACCAGGTGATGGAGAGAAAGTGCTTCATAGAATCCATTTGTCCCAAGCTAGAGAAGAAGGTTGAGAAAGTTACAAGCGAAGGAGAAGAGCGGGAGAGACTGATGCCCTCCAAATAGCAACTAAGGTATGGAAGACCAGAAGTAATGGAGACTAGGATCCTACCCTCCTAAAGAGTCATCGAGGACCTGAAAGAAGTCACATCCAGCAGCAACTCAAGTGAAAGAAAATTCTTGATTGGAACCTCACTCACTGATAACGAAAAAAGGGAATTGATCACCCTACTCCGACGTAACCTAAATGTTTTTGCATGGGAGCCTTACGAGCTCCCCGGGATAGATCCCAGTATCACCTGTCATCAACTGGACATCGACCTAGCATTTAAGCCAATTATGCAGAAAGCTCGACGTACTACTCTAGAAAAGGCCAAAGGAGTAGAGAAAGAATTTGAAAAACTACTAGATGCAGGATCCATACAGGAAGTCCAGTTAACTAAATGGTTATCCAACCCAGTAGTTGTCCCTAAGAGCAATAAAAAGTGGAGAGTTTGCATCGATTTCACCAATCTCAACAAGGCATGCCCTGAGGACAGCTTTCCCCTCCCAAAGATTGATCAGCTAGTGGATGCCACTACAACACATTAAACAATGAACTTCCTGCACGCATACTCCGGATATCACCAGATACCTCTGTGCGATCCAGATCAAGACAAAGTAGCATTCATAACCACAGTTGGGTTATATTTCTACAAGGTTATGCCCTTTGGGCTGAAGAACGCAGGAGCCACCTACCAACAGCTAGTTAGCAAAATGTTCAGAAATGAAATGGGGAGCACTATGGAAGTCTACATCGATGATATGATCGTCAAGAGAAAGATCAAGGAAGACCACCTCCCTGACCTATTAAGGACCTTCGAAATCCCCAGGAAGTAACAAATGAACCTCAATGCAAGCAAGTGCTCCTTCGATGTCCAGTCAGGAAAATTCCTTGGTTACTTGGTCAGCAAGAGAGGTATCGAAGCCAATCCAGATCAGATTGACTCCATCAATAGGGTACAGCCCCCCGTACAATCAGGGACGTACATAATCTCAAATGAATGCTCGCCGCCCTGAACCGATTCATCTCAAAGTCATCCAAAAGGTGCCATCCATTCTTCCAACTTTTGAATAAAAGAAAAAATATAGAGTGAAATGAGGATTGCACGAAGGCGCTAGAAGGACTCAAGGCTTACCTCAGTACACCACCCTTTATTGTAATCCCTCAAGAGAATGACTCCCTATACCTGCACCTCGTAGTTTTCAATCACACTGTAAGTTTGGCACTCGTATACGAAAGAACGGGAATCTAGTACCCAGTCTATTACGCGAGTAAAACTCTCTTGGATGAGGAACAACGGTACTTACCACTAGAAAAGCTCGCATTTGCGCTAGTGATAGCCTTGAGGAAATTAAGACATTACTTCGAAGCTCACTCCATCATCGTCCTTACTTCTCACCCACTTAAAGCAGTCCTGCAAAAAGCAGATATGTTCGATAGACTATCAAAGTTGTCAGTCGAGCTCGGGCAATTTGACATCCAGTTTCAGCCAAGGAATGCAATCAAGGGACAAGTCCTCTCCGACTTCATCACAGAATTTATAGGAGAACATCCTAACGACTAACTTTAATCTACTGGTCAAAGGGAAAACCCCCTCGGTATAAGGTGTTTGGCGACTTTTCGTTGAAGGAGCCTCCAATGCCAAAGGGGCAGGAGTGGGCATCGTGCTGGTTACCCCTGAAGATGCAATCCTCGAGAAAGGAATCAGGCTTGGATTTGAAGCCTCCAATAATGAAGTAGAGTATGAAGCACCGATAGCAGGCTTACAGAAGGCACGAGCGCTGGGGGCAAAGAAACTCCAAGTGTTCGATGACTCACAGCTGGTCTCGAACAAGATAAGTGGTGACTTCAATGCTAGGGATGAGAGAGTGGCGACCTACCTCACCATAGCGAAGAAATTAATGTCTAACTTTAAACAGGTTAGCATCCAACAGTTTCCCAGAGGATAAAACAGTCATGCTGATGCCCTAGTGGCCTTGAGCTCAGCGATCAATTCTTACTTAAAGAGAATAATTCCGATCGACTTCCTTGCCCAGCCAAGTATTACCCAGATCAGCAAACTGCCAAACATAGGTCATGTTCTCCAGATTGAATCAGCCTCCAGTTGGATGGACCCGTTAAAGGATTATTTGAAAGATGGTGCCCTGCCAGACGATAAGAAGACCGCTCATTAGATAAGAGTCAAATTTGCTCGCTTTCACTTATCTCCTGAGGGAAAACTGTATAAGAGGTCTTTCATCGGTCCTTACCTCCAATGCCTTCACCCAAAGTATGTCAAGCAAGTTTTGCACGAGCTTCATGAGGGAATCTATTGGATTTATATTAGGGGTAGGTCGCTGGCTTTTCGAGCAATGAAGGAAGGCTATTGGTGGCCGTACATGCATAAGGATTTCGGGATATATGCTCGCAAGTGGGAAAAATGTCAACTTCACGCTCCTATGGTTCACCAACCAGCCAACGACCTAAAGTCACTTATTAGCCCATGGCCTTTCTCCCAATGGGGAATGGACATCGTAGGCCCTCTTCCTACCACTGCTAGTAATCGCAAGTATTTATTGGTCGCGACAGACTACTTCACCAAGTGGATAAAGGCAAATTCGTTGGAAAACATCAGAGATGCGGATATGATAAGATTCATATAAAAGAACATTGTCACCCGCTTCGGGATCCCTAGGACCATCATCACTGACAATGGAACCCAGTTCGAAAGTGGCCTCTTTCAGGTTTCTGTAACAACCACGGGATTATGCACTATTTTAGCTCGGTGGCATACCCTCAGAGCAACGGACAAGCTGAAGCTGCCAACAAAAAAGTGATTAATGGATTGAAGAAGTGATTGGAGCGATCCAAAGGGGCATGGGTGAGAGAGCTACCCCACATCCTATGGGCTTACTACCCCACGATGAGCAATCGGGGAAACATGATTCGCACTGACATATGGTATGTAGGCAATCATCCCCTTGGAATGTGGCCTCCCCACCATGAGGTCCACCCTGGTCGACTAAGGCCAGAACGATGCAGCATTGCTCGCTAAACTTGACCTAGCTGAGGAACGAAGAGAGATGACTCTAGTGAAACTAGAAGGTTATTAACAACATCTAGCAAGGCACTATAAAAAGAAGGTCAATCCTAAAGCATTCCAAGTTAGGGACTACATCCTAAAGAAAGTTCTTGGCAGCGCAATAAAACTATCAGATGATAAGCTAGGGCCAAAGGTGATAAGAGATAACCTGCAAGGATCCTATCACTTAGAAACGTTGGAGGCCATGGAGATACCTCGAGCTTGGGATGCGGCCAATTTAAAGAAATTCTACTTCTAGTTTTCTGTGTTAATATTTTAACCCAATGTTGAAATTTGCAATTCATTTCTGATTAATAAAAATTATTTGGCATTGGTGATGATGCTAAGATTCAGCACCACGAGATAAGAGGTGAGAGCTCAAACAGTGATAATAATGCCAACCATAGAGATATATGTGTGTATCAGTGTATAGAAGGGGATGAGTACAAGAAGTGACTTTGTGGATTTTCTCATAAGCCCTATATATGCACATAAGCTCACTCTCTCTCTACTGTGTGTACAAGCAAAATTTTAGCTAGGGTTACAATTATCGATCCCTTTATAGGGTTGTAGGTGATAAGTATATATAGGGCTTGGGGGGAGTAGTGTACCCCCCAAGCATGCATGGTGTATGTGAATGATGATCTAGCCAATCCCCTGTTCACACCTGGATATTCCCCTTATGATAAATAATGACATAATATTCCCTTACGTGAGGGGATGATATTGTTATAACGGTCTAGTCCACATGTTATATGAGTCCCACGCGCACTGTTCCACGCGTCTCCCAAATCATGCGCTGTGATGATGTCCCCTTAGGCCTAGGATGTGAGGCTGAGGCTAAAGTGGATGCTGACATTAGGTCCGACTGGATGTGGACCTCGTACTATCATCCCCTTATACGATCGTTCGTCCCATGATGAAGGGTCGGCCCCTATTAGGGTCGCCTGGGCCATTATGAGGGGTCGGCCCCTTAAAGGGTCGTCTGGGCCATCATGAGAGGTTGGCCCCTTGAAGGGTCATCTGGGCCATAATGAGGGGTCGACCCCTTGAAGGGTCGTCTAGGCCATGATGAGAGGTTGGCCCCTTGAAGGGTCGTCTGGGCCATGATGAGGGGTCAATACCTTGAAGGGTATTCTGATCCTGGCTGAGGGGTCATCTTGGTCGATCCTTCCTGTAATGGTACTATGGTCATTGGACTCATCCTGGGCCTGAGCCCTCGACAAGTGGAGGACACCCTCGGCCTAGCCGAGGGTATATTTGGGTATATCAATTGGCATTCTATGAAGTGTTGATTTTTTCTCAAATACTTTATAATTTATGCACCTTTTCCAAGTTATAGGCTCTCCTCTTAACATAAAAAAGTAGGGTATTACCCTCCTCAGGTTTTCATCATCAAACACGAATAACCTCCTAGCATTTCCCCTGGAAATATATAAAGCCCTACAGGGGACCCTTCTGTAACTCAGCCAACTCAAGTTAGTCGCCAAATAATGTTTGACTTAAAAAATCTACTCGGATAGAACATCCAGCACCAGGTGTGTCCTTGCCATTGCCACACTTAGGCCTAAGGGAGTGTGACGACACAACCTAAAAGGTAAAGTGAGGAAGAATGGTATCTTATATGCATACTGGACTGGGGGGATACTTACTCAACAAAATAACTCTGCCTATATCAAATCTAGTCGGCTAAGAGGAGCCCAAGATAGTCAAACCAGAAATTAATGAAGTAAAAAATACATAACACGTGTTTAGTCGGCGAATCGCCCAAAACATCATTATTTTATTACATCGTTACATATATAAAGAGTTACTTGTGCTGAGTAAAATAAATCCTAATAAGGATTAGGTCTCCGAGCAAGATAGTCAGCCAATTGCGCTCTTCGGCCATCATCTGGGTGAGGAATTAATTCCTCCTCGACTTCATTTGAATCTGATTCCAATAGCTGCCTTGGGATAGCATGTATAAGGTCCCACTGATCATCCCTCCTAAATGAGTTAGGCATCAAAGTTGAAGGGGAGATCTCATAATGAAACCAGAGGACAGAGTTCTTAGGGACCTGCAACTCCTTAAGAGCACTCAACCATCCCCTAATAAAGGATAACTCTTTAACTTCCCCCGACTTCGTTGGAGCATCGGTCTAACCCTAATCATAACCATCAGCCCACACTCATCGAGGACCTTTCTTGAACAGATGCCTCAGCAAGGTAACATCTCTTTGAAGATCGGCAGCTATCACGTACGGTCAGCGAACATCGCCTCAAAGCTCGGCAATCTCCCTAGCTGAACCTCTGTCACTAGTACCAGCTCGCGGTCCAGTTGATAAAGAGGAACCACGTAGAACTCAAGGAGAAATGCTCGACACATTCTCCCTGAGTCGTGAGACTTCTCTCCTCATAGCATCGTTCTCTTGTTGAAGTACGCTTCCAACCTGATTAACCTCGGAGGCATGCAGGAGATTAGCCTTCAGAGCATCCACTTCTTCTTTAATAGAAGCGCTGGTCTCCTCCATCTCTTGGAGCCTATCCTTTATCTTGGCAACAAACTCTGATTGGTCCTTATAATCTTGGTTCCTCGACTTAAGAGACTTACAGATACTTATAAAGACTTTGCGAACTCAATTTCTCGCATCAGGGCCAAGAATATTTCCTAATTGAGAAGTAGCAGGTATATACTCATCAACATCAATCAGCTACAAACCATATAAACATTGAAGAATAAATAAATCAGTACACGAAAGGAAACTGAATTTTGTTTCATTAAAAGAAGGATCAGAGTACATCAACAAAAAGAAAAAACAACAAAAATATAAAAAGCTCCCTAAAGAAGACTAGTTGGAAACTTCAGCCTTCTCTGAGGTCACTAGTTGCTTCCCTTTATCTGCAGCAGCTCCAGGAACACCTCCCTCAAACGGAACAGTCACCATCCCCTGGTCAAGGGGATCATCAGCAGCGATGGTCAGAATAATAAGGGCACCTTCATTGGTAGCAGGAAGAGGCACCTCATCTACGACAAGCTTGGGACTAGGGTCATGCTGGTTAAAGAGGGTAGAATCAATATCCACCTCTACACTGAGTAAGGTCTTGTTTTAACCCTTCTTAATGTTGAGATGGCCAATATAACTGATCTAGGCCTCAGCATCCTCGTACGCTGCGACCTATCCATCATTGTATGACCTCTCTTTAAGGGTGGCAGCCTCAGATTCTACCTTTTCAGCAAGCACCTTGTTCTCTTCAACTATCGCCAGCTTTCTCGAGCAGACCAAGTCATAGGACTGCCTCAGCTCCTGAAGCTCCTTGGCCATTGCCTCTTTTGCCTTATTGGCTTCAGTCAAGGTGAGATCAGAAGACTTTTGAGCAGCATTAGCAGTCTTTAAACTAGCCTCGAGCTTAGCATTCTTCCTGTCTAGATCAGCATTTCTCCTCGCTAGCTCATCACGGCTGCGGTAGAGGACAGTGAAATCAGACATGAACTGCAGAGAGAAGGAAAATATTAGTAAAGGAAGTATTGAAAAGAACATTGCAAAAGTAAATAAGGAAAAGCAGGCTTACCAAGTCTAGCCTCTGACTTGCCTTTAGGTCTAACTGGTCATCCCCCATCGACCTCTGACGATCAGCCGGTAAAACTGCTCTCTCGAGCACCGTTGGAGCCAACTAAGGGGAAAGGGCAACAGAAGCCCCCTTGAGCAGAGTAAACACGGGCACCAAAGACTGCCCCACTTCCTCTCTCCTTTTTTCTTCTTCTCTCTATTTCTTCTCCCTCTCAACCCTTTTTTCTCTCTTCCACTTTCTTCCTCTCTTCTTCTTTCTTCCTATCTCTCTCTCTTTCTTCCCCGCTTCCTCTCTCTTCTTCCTTTTCTGCTCATGATCAACAGTCTGGGAGCCAGTGGCAGTGTCCTCACTCCCAGACTTCTTCTTCTTCAACCGACAAGAAATAAGCACAGTGTCTTCATCATCATCTTGGATCAAAGTCTTCCTAGGAGGAGCCATATCTTCCTCGCTGGAGCTAATTGAATCCCCTGAAGACTCCTGAGCCTCTGAACCATCCTCTGAGCTAAAAGACTCTTCGCTACTTGAGCTCTCCTCACTGAAATTACCTTCAACACCACCCCTGTTAGCTCCGTTGCTCTCTTCACCCGAGATGCTTTCCTCCTCGTCCAACTGAATCGGGTCAGCAGCGACCTCTTCTGTGATATCTAGCTGAGGGATGCAATCCACAGGTCGTGCGATGAAACTGGACCCAATGCTCTTGTATTCCAGAAGAAATGCCGCTGATCGAGGATGCTCACCATCAGCTAAGAGTTCCCTGATTTTCCAAGCCTTAACCAGCTCAATAGCTCGAATCTCACAAAGAACGGGTTTTGAGTTTTTTATCTTCACTGAAAAAAAAAAGAGAGAAAGATATGAGAAAGACCATACACTAACAGAGAATCAATGAGCAGATTAAGAACAAAGCCTACTTATATATTCCTCCCCATAAAAGGGAATCATGTGTCTCCCAGACCTCGCCCCTTCAGCATGGGGAGGGAACTGCCAGCTTCTAGAAATAAACCCCTCATGCCAGTAGTCCTTATGGGAATCAGGTAAATTTACTACCAATACCCTATCAGGACTCCTAACTTTGAGGTAAAGAAGACCAGAGCCTGTTCGAGAAAAAGAATAGCATTAGCAAATTTTAGCAAGCCCTAGATTGGTGCCATAGAGCTAATTAATTCTATGCACACCATTGACAATTTTCCAAACATTTGGTGAGCACTGTGTAGGAACTATATAGAAGTAACTAAAAAGTGCAAAAACAAGCGATTTGGGGGGAAAGTAAGACCCCCCTGGGATAACAAAAGAACACGTATCCAGTGACCGTCCTCAATGTCCCTGATATTAAGAGGAACATGGGCACATTCTATGTCTACCCAGTTTGGAATATTGAAGAACTTCCTAAACTCAGTTATTGACCTATTGCCTATTTTCATCATCAGAAAGAAGAAACCCTAATATCTAATATGAAGGAATTCTAACAGAAAAAGAAAAAAAAAAGGAGTGTGAAGAACTTACGAAATAAGAATCATCTTCAGAAAATGTAAAGCCGCAAGCAGGGAAGATGAGAAGATAAGGAAGAAGCTTGAAGATGGAAGACTAGAACTGGAACTGAGAAAGCAACAGTGAGAGGTTAGAGAAATCTAAAGAGCGTAGAGAAATTTGAAGCGACGTCAGGGAATGACCTCTCCAAGCTGTTTTAAACCTTTCTAATCATAACGCACAGGAAACGAAGCACTCTGCCACCTAAATCGATTTGAGAAGGGCACTTCAATCCCAAAGTGCTGCACGACTCTCAAAAATGCCATTAAGGCTATTATTTAAAATTATTGAGCCCAAATTGTGACCCAAAAATTTTAGGGACAATTGATGGTACCTCGATTAGTTATTTGGGCCTAAATGATTATCCCAGTTAAGCCCGGCACAAAGTCTAGGGGCCTCGCGCTATAACCGATTCAGTTATGACCCATTCAACTCCTAAAATCACTCAAGAAATATTCTAGGGATCATGGGCTAACGTGGAGGAGTCCCACACCCCCACTCTCCGAAAGAAACATATATAAATAAAACCCTCAGCCCGGGGCAAAAGGGCATGCAATTGTAAACACTCCCCTGGAGTAAAGAGAAATAAAATACTGAGAGCACCACTATGGGCGTAGGCCTTCTTGCCGAACCACGTATATCTTGTGTTGTGTGTGATTGCAATTATTTCAAGTTCTTTATTTATTCTCCTGATCGCCTTCGCTTATTATTTTGTGTTGAGTTTAATTGTCACCACACCCTAGGTTTCAAAAACCAAATTTCCCAACCAGTTTCATAAAATCCCTAACTAAGCTCTATATGAGACCATCGGCTGACCGGGGTCCTGGGACTGGTCGATTGGTCAGCACGAAAACTTCAAATTTTACTCCCATTATGGGATTCATCATCTCCAACCCCTTTTTTTCTCTCAATCCTCCATAAATGAACCTAAAAACTTCACCCCAAGTACCCAAACAACATTCAGATAATAACAAAGCATCATCTACACTATTTGAACCCATTTTCATCATCAAATTTCAAATCCATCCCAAGATTCAACAAAAACCCAATTCAAAATTCAAGAACCCAATTCTATAAATTTCCATGGATTGATTTAATTAAGCATAGGGGTTTTAAATTATTCTTAATATACAACATATTCGAATCATAATCTATTAGTTTTAAACCAATTTTTTAAGGGAATAAATCGATATAAAGGGAAATTTAATGTAATTAACATCTAGATTAAGTTGAACTTGAATTTAAACAAATTAATCATTCAAAACAGATTTAGGTTATGATTATATTCATATTTCAATGAATAATCACAATATTAACACACATCCAATCATAATCATATTCTATACAAAACTTGACTCATTATTTGTGGAGAGAACCCAAGTCAAATCTCTCAATTTCTCCTCTTCTCTTCATTTGTCTTCTCTCTAGCCACCCAAATTGCTTCCCAATTGTGTTTAATGAAAATGAGATTCCTAATGATCCCTTACAACTCTTAACCACGAAATTAGGGTTGGGATCCAAATGGACCCCTAATAAAAAGGTCCAAAATAGTCTTTAAATCGTCTAAACCCCCACCTAGGTCATATACTAACCCAATAAGCCTAAATTACACCACTTTAAACTAAAAAAAATGACATCCTATGCATCTACTAGGCCTATACAAATTTATAATAAACCAAATAACTAATAACTCAGTTATTTAATAATTTCCCAATACGAGTCCAAATATTAATTAATTCAAGTAATTAATCATCATGTCTTTAGTCCAAATTTAATCTAACTTAAATAACACATAACAATATAAATGTTGACATCTTTAGTCAGAACAAGAACATATAATTAACTTTCATAATTTAATTAATTAAATAATATGCATAAAAATAAGGGGTATTAAATTCTTCCTCCCCCCCCCCCCCCTCCTAAACAAAGAATTTTGTCCTCAAAATACGAATTCATTATATTCCTAGTCATAAATCTAAGAATATCTCTCTGGTAGCGTCTGCACACTAATGAAACAAGAATTTACTCAGTTTATGACCGAGCATGCGTTATGGTCTCTCTTATTGTAAATCTCATTTGGATATGTTCTCAACCAAACTAATTTAATCATTAAAATAACAACTTGACACTCAAGGAATCCTTCTGACATACCCCTCAAAAAAACGTATCGTGCATACCGGCGATGGTAAGATGAGGTCAAACGGCACTGGCCTCGCCCTGATTAAACCTTGTAATGGAACTTCATATGGTTTCCTATTCTCTATAGGAACATAGACTTCGTAATTTCCCATACCAGAGAGATCATTAACGACACATGATATCCCTCTTGAACCCGAGAATCAAGCCTCTTCTCGTCTCCATTTCCCTTGCATGTTCCAATAAACTTTCCCATTTTCAATTTCGAACACACTATCATGTATGGTGTACTAATCACATCCCGGTATGAATGGTTTACATAACTCGTAACTTTAATCAACTTGTTCAAACTATCTCTCATAATCCCAAATGGTCTATTTTCCCTCTTGGAACCCCTGAACCTAATCACATCAAACTTTGACTCGTTTATGGAATGTTAAGTGAATCACCAAACTTGCACCTTGGTCAAAACCACCTCTTTTAGTTTGGGGACCCCCTAGGCAAAAAATTCTCCCAAAATGGAACCCTATCCTATCCTCAATCGGAGAAAAGGATTATTCCCAATACTATATACATGCCTACTCTTAGTAATTCAATGTTGGGGCATAAACTACCCTTAGTCAGAGATTTGGGGGTAGAGAACACCATATCCACACCATTCCTTCTTCAATAAGGTATTATCGCACATCACAATGAATTACCCCTTTGCAGGATTAAAAAATCACTAATGAAGTGCCTATGCCTGTGCCATATTGCGCTAAAAAGATTCCTTCAAGATATACTCCACCTCATTACACCAGTGTTGATAACTCGTTAAATTTCAATTTTTAAAAGAGGACACTTTAGTCGAGTGGTCCAACCGTTCATTAGTACATAACATCTAACACACGTCCCGTATCTTGACCCTAACCTTGTCCTAGGAGTATAAACCTTCGTTAAGTGAACTATCCATCTTTTCGAACTCCCTTAAAGTAACATCATCCTCTAATGCTCAAACGACTCAAAACAATTATGATATCTACTCCCACGACATTTACTATCACTAAAAACATCAATCCCACAAAATTCCCTCACGACGGATTTAGTACTAGTGTCATTTCTAAGGCAAAAATAAGTCTCTTATGTAGGTGATAACTCAAAACCTATCTAAGTAAAAGTGGGAGAATTTTGAACTATCGGTGACCCCTCCACATAACTGTAATCTCCCATAACGTACCCATATCCTCTGTAGTCAATATAAGAGTAAAACATAACTATGCAGACATGCTCAGTAATAATATGATGATATCTCCATTAAAATTCAATAAAGTGATTGAAACCGAGCTGATCAGACAAATGCCATGTCTCTATAATCATGATGCAAAGTATCCCCCTCCCGGCTGGGGGTAACCATAAATACATAGAGCTCAAAGGAAATCTATCTACCTCATAATCATAGTACACATACACTATAACTAAAAATGATAAATCTCGATGTCTAAGCCAAACTCATACGTGCGAGCCATAACGTACCCATAACCATTCCCTAGAGGTACTCAAAAAATGTTGGTGGCCGATAAGGCATCTAATAACTAGGTGGACTGACCTTCCACAAGAGTAACACCTTACCCCAAGGGAACTATCAAAATGGAGGCCCCACTGGCATCCTGATTGACCTTACTTATATGGTCATAAACTATAAAATTTGCCTCGTTTACTCTGTTCTCATAGGTTGTGGCTCTACTGGCCAGAACTCCCCCGGTCCTACTGGACAAATAAAATCATACCAACTAGTCTTAGAAACCATTTTGGGGTCATCTCCCCTTATGTGGTACCTTATGTGGTCCCTTCTACTGGTGAGGTCTCCCTACTCAGGGTCACACTACATTGACTCTTTTTATTAGCCATACTTTAGCCTCGTTCTTCCAATCATAGGGACTATATCCCCAAAATCATTATAATGCTCTTACTAATGTGAGAGGTTTTTTTTTACCACTTGAGAGCAAGTGGTGAATAGCAGGTTACCTAGTAAAATTTGTCAACCCCTTTATGTAAGGTTTCTACCAACTCCAAAGGTATTTATCGCACTAGTTAAAAACATGAACATCCTCCTTCGCCTTCGTATAAATATCTCCTGGTACATAAAGAGAAATATAATTAAACTCCAACTCGTACTGACCACCACATTGTTACAAGGACGAGTAGTGAAAATATTTTCCCTCAAACCATACGCTAAGCACTTACTAAAAATACTGTGACCCGAACAAATCTAGTAGCAATAAATTATTGTGATGCCCGAGTGTCAAATAAAATACGCCCCCATAGTCCCATGAATAAGAAACAGACCCTCAACTGCAGGTGGTGCCAATGGGATTGCGGCCTGATGAACATTATACACACATCCATACTGAAGATGTTCCTACTGCTATGGAGCAACTGGAATGGTAGGTAAAGCTGGAACTACCGCAGGCACTGGAAGGGTGGCATGAAAAGTAGGCATCTACGGTTCTAGACGAACACCCTGCCATTGAGGAAATTTACCCCTGTCAGGACAATCCTGACGCTTGTGGATATACTTGCCAAAAATAAAGCACTTACCATAGAATTGGCCTCCTTTGTGGCCCGACTGACCTCGGCCCTATTGGCCCTTACCACCATTCCCTTGGCCCTAATGGTTATTTTTAAGCCATATTGTCCGGTCTAAATCCTCCATAATGAAGTTACTTAGCGTAATCCCCTGGATGAGAATTTTTCTCACCCTTGTTTTGCTGATTCTGAGAACTCCCATTCGTGTTACTATCCTCAGTCTTGCTCAGCTGGCTAGATTCACCACTCTTTTTATTCTCCATCACGTGCAGACTATGGTCAGTAAAATGTAATAGGGTTGCATTGATCACATCTGAGTAAGTCACCAAGGCTAGATTACCCAATATATATTATCGAATTATCTAAGTCAACCCTTACATTAATTGTTCCGCTTTCTTATCCTCTGTATTAAAATCATCAGTCACAAAGTCGGCCAAGCGCGTGAATTCCTCTTCGTATTCTGCCACAGTTTTCCCTTCTTGGGAAATGTGAAGAAATTTCCACCTCATTTCAATTTGAACCACGGGAGGAAAGTATATGTGGTCAAACTGCGCCCAGAAATCCTAGATAGTAATAGCATCTCGCTCTTGTATAGTGGTGACTAATTACCATCATTGCAGTCAGCCCCTACTAGCTTAAAGGTAGCCAGAATCTACTTCCATGTATCAGTACATACATAAATACCTTCGGATATCTTTCTTACATTGGCAAGTTATTACTATATCAGAACTCCTCGAAAACTCCAGAGGATGGACTTTCATGAAGGCATCACGAACTCTCTCCCATGCAGTTGGGAATTTCTATCCCTGGCCAGGTGCCACCGCATGCTGTTGAAGTCGTGCCTGAGGAGTCTGCTGAGCATGAGCATTCATTGTTACGTTTACTGCTTAGGCAATAATGGAAGCAATGTCTGTAGCTATAAGGTTTCCATGTGCTTGAGCCTTCTATGGCCCTGGCTGTGCTGCCCCATCCCTTAGTGCACATCTGGGAGGCAACTGAGAATTTCATAAATTTACTAACTATTTTTATCACTAACGCTGAAGATGTAAATTTCGCATTATGAAAAAAACAAACCTAATATAAGCCTTTATATTCAAGGACGCTACGCTTAAACACAATATGTCCGCACAAATTCTAAAGACACTCGAACATGATGCTTTGATACCATCTGTGACACCCCACTAATTAAAATATTAGGTGATCAGTCTAGTATTCAATTAAACAGAATTCATAAATGGTCCATTCTTAGCATCACTATCGAAAAACATTTTTTTATCACTAAATATCCTAATAAGATGGATGTCAATTTTAATTAATAGAGAATAATAATAATTAAACAACAGAGTAATGAATAACACAACCACCATAATAATAATGACCACACTTAACTAAATAGAATAATAATCGGATAACATATTCAAATCCAAATCTTCATACAATCTAAGTACAATACCGAGACAAATCGGTTGGTATAAAGGTAATACTAAAAACCAAATATAAGGTCTAGACAATGAGTAAACACGCTCGAATGGAAATGATGAATCATAAGATAGATGATAATAATGATAGAAACGTCTAAGCTCGAGGTCCTGCAGCATCCTCAACACTAAGGCACGTCAACTCTGGAATGAATCTCTTAGCCCTGGTGTAGCTGTGTTTAGACACCTAAAAGTTTTTGCAAAAATAGATTTGATTCGGGTCAGAGCCCCGAAAATGTTTTTAAAATATTTAACAAGCGTTTAAAATATTGTATTATGAGTCATGTAAATATCCATGTTAGATTTGCGTACTCTCACATGAGTCCTCCCCTCTCACTTGATGTGCACACCTAACGTACTCAAATATTCCTTCACAGTTAAGCTACCCGCCAAACCAACTATAAACGACTCGATTAATCCTTATTAATTTATATTAATCTCTTAACCCACATATATCTCCCATACGATACGATAATATTATCTTACCTTCTTAATCATTTTATTCTCATTATTTTAACCGCTTAGGTTCACATACATAAAGTACATTTTAAACATTCATAGTAATCACTTCTACAACACACAATAGAGTAGACTCACAAGTGTATATATATGTATAGATTACACTATCTAATATATACAAATATGAATACGGCATCTAAATGATCAAACTCACAACGCATGCATACTTTGCAATCTAGTCCCTACGTACCTCACGTACCAAATTAAGGACTAAGGCTAGGTGTGACACCTCAGCCTATAAAACGATAACACATGATGGAGGCGAACACAATCCTTAACACCTTAAGGATAATGTCCGTACCTAATGTATCCAACTGAACGTTAATACACTAGTATCTCTCAAGGTAAAGATAACGTAAGCACTATCTTCTGGGGCACAAATCCAAATCCTCCCTAATGGGCACAGAAAGATAGGATTATCTACTACGTGTAACCTCCCGTGATAGCAAGTAGCTAGAAATGACATTAGACATAATATCACAATCAACATAATATAGGCATGCACTCATCCTATACATAAATAGAGTATATTTCAAGTTTATCCCATAAGCTAATAATTCACATTTTATTCCCATTTCCCACACAGGAATTAATATTTAATTTATTTCAAATAAATTTTCCAATTTAAATTTAATTAACCCAATTTAAATATACATAAAATAACGGGGCATTACAAGATCTTCAAGCATCCGTGGAGACTCGTGAGAAACTTGAAGCCTTTGTATCCTAACACGAGAAAGATCTCAAACGTGCTCTGGAGGTCAAGGTTACTATAGAGGATAGATCAAAGAAGGTTGGAAAGATGTTCCTCGGTCCCTCTTTAGGTTTGAGGGAGAGGCAAGGAATATATTTTAATGGTGCATCCACTTCACATACCGTAGCGAAATTGATTCCTAAATTTTTTATAGATCCTCATGAGCCTCAATCTAAACTAAAAATAGAGTTCAACCTAAGAAAGAGAACCAAGGCAAATCCAAACAAGTCTATGTTTGTATCTATTGTAAGAGGAGAGGTCACCTTAAGGAATTTTTCTACAAGTTAGGCAGAACTAGACGTACACAAACTCCCACGCACTGTTATAGTGACTTTGTTAGTCTTAGAAAGAAAGTTAAGTTCCTAGTCGTGACTTCACAAAGCTTAATAGGAGAATTTCAACGAATGTAAATGTCATTTGAGAATGCTTTTAATGCCCATACTAGAGCCAACAACGATAAAGGCAAATAAAAGGTTGCCTTTACTTGGGTACCTAAGCAAGGTGACAAATCCCTTGTTGTGTACGTTATTGACTAGAGTCAACAACGATAGGGTCAAACAAAAGGTTACCTTCACTTGGGTACCTAAGCAATGTGACAAAGTCCCTATTGTCTAAGTTTCTCTTAAGGTTCAAAATACATCCCAATCGTATTTTGATAGTGGGTGCTCAAGGCACATGACTGGTGACATATCATTTTTAGCCAACCTTGAGGATCGCAAGGAAGGAAAAATCACTTTGGGATATGGGAGTAGGTCTAGTATTTTAGGACGTGGATATATTTAGATACCCGAATATCCTAAACTAGACAATGTATTGTACGTAAAAGGGTTAAAAGTGAACTTAGTTAGCATAAGTCAATTATGCTATACAAACTTTGTGATAAAGTTTGACCGGTACGAATGTAATGTATATGATCATGTGCACTTTTACTACAAGGAGCGAGGACTAAAGATAATTGTTATGGGATCATTCCTAAGTTCTCCTTTGTGTGAAATAATATCACTGTCTCCTCTATGGACCTTTGGCATAAATGACTAGGTCATGTAAAATTTAGATATTTAGAGAGATTAGTAAAAAAAAACCTTGTTCATGGCTTACCATCGCTTGGGAAATCACCTTTCTCGATTTGTGAACCTTGCCAACAAGGCAAACAAATTCGAAGTTCCCATTGAAAGTTTAATACCATTACCACCACATATGTTTTGGACTTGATTCACATGGATCTTATGGGTAATACTCTCTCTAAGAGTTTAGGTGGTAAGAGATACATTCTCGTGATGGTCAATGACTTTTCTAGATACTATATAATGGGATTTCTTAGAGAAAAGTTCGATGAGATTGAATTCTCAACAACTAGGTACCGTTTCCTGCAAAACTAACACGGTGTAACTATTAATCAGATGCATAGTGACAATGGCACTGAATTTAAATAAGCCAAAGTGGATAGCTATTGTGATCGAATGGGAATTAAGCATGAGTTTTCGATCGTTCGTACTCCTTAATCACATGGGATAGTTGAGAGGAAGAACCGGACGATACAAAAGATGCCTAGATCCATTCCTTTTAGGAGAAATGTGCCTAGACGTTTGGGGAAGAGGCGGTGAGTACCGCATGCCATACAGTGAATAGGGTATATCTTCGTCCGCACACACTGTACACGTAATATGAGTTGCGGACATGTAAGAAGCCTAGCCTATTGTATTTTTGTGTCTTTGGGAGTACTGGATACATCCTGAGAGATAGAGGTCACTTAGAAAAGTTTGAATATCAGAGCTATGAGGGGATATAATTACGTTATTCATCATTGAGAAGGGATTATAGGGTATTTAAGCTTGCAAGATCTAAGTTTATGGAGTCAATGAATGTCATGATTAGAGATAATAATTCGTCGGCATGTATTTACCCTAGCCCCAAGTGAGAGGATGATGCATCCCTAGTGATGATCCTATCCTTTCTCATACTACTCTGATACCACTCTTGATTTAGAGGATCCACCCTTTTGGGTTAGAAAGAGTTATGACCTTTTCACTGTACTTCATGATCCCACACTGGGTGTCAAGTCTCGTGCTCAACTTGAGAATGTGGTTGATACCTTTTCTATACCTCCTTAGTCGAGCCCTAAAATGTGATAGAAGCACTCAAGTATGAGCATTGGATATCCATTGTACAAGATGAGTTTCTTTAATTTTGCAAAAATAATGTATGGTCGTTAGTCCCCCAGACCTAGCGAGACAAATGTGATAGGTACAAGGTGGATTTACAAGAATAAGATGGATGATAACGGTACCATAGTTCGCAACAAGTCTATGTTAGTTGCTCAAGACTACACACATATTTAGGGTATAAACTTTGACAAAACATTCTCTCATGTTTCTAGGCTTGAGTATATCCGCTTACTACTCACCATAGCATTCATATGCGCTTCAAGTTTTATCAAATGGATGTTAAGAGTGCCTTCCTTAATGGAATTCTATAGGAGGAAGTTAATGTGGAAGAATCAAAGGGGTTTGAATACCCAAAGCATTCGGCACACGTCTTTTATCTTAATAAGGTGATGTATGGTTGGAAACAACCACCCCATGCTTGGTACGAGAGGCTCACTTCTTATCTCTTAGCTCGAACTTCAAGAGAGGGGAATTAGATCAAAATGTCATTTATAACAAGAGAGAGTGGTGATATCTTGGTTGCCCAAGTATATGTGGACGATATAGTATTTGGATCCACATCATCCCGACAAGCTCACACTTTGAGGAGGAAATGAAGAGGAGTTTAAGATGAGCATGGTTGGTGATCTTACGCACTTCTTACGTCTCCAGGTGCATCATCTAGATGATGGGATATTCGTATCTCAATCCAAATATGCTAGGGATCTAGTGAAGAAATTTGGTTTAGACTAGACCACATACTCACGCTCCCCTATAAGTACATCGACTAAGCTTAGCCAAGACGTTTTATGTAAGGATGCAGAGCAAATCCTTTATAGGATCATGATAGGTAGTCTTCCCTATTTAACTGATATTTGTCCCAACATTGCCTTTAGCATCGGAGTCTGTGCGCGATGCTAAGCATCCTCGAAAGAGTCACACTTGTTCACACTTAGACGTATCATCAAATACATAAGTGGAACTCTTTTCTACGGTATTTGGTATTCCTTTGATACTGATGACCATTTGTCCACCTATTCGGATTCCAATTAGGCCAAGGATATTGATGGTTTTAGGTTCACCTCAGGTGGGTGTTTTTAATTTGGGAGTGCTCTTGTCTCTTGGTTAAGT
Source organism: Sambucus nigra (assembly GCA_949130495.1). Lineage (NCBI taxonomy): Eukaryota > Viridiplantae > Streptophyta > Magnoliopsida > Dipsacales > Adoxaceae > Sambucus > Sambucus nigra. Next base: position 90,658,157 of record OX422219.1, on the reverse strand, counting down.
AAGAAGTAAAACTCCATATATTTGTCCACGATAGAGCCTGAGTATATAGTCATCAGGAGTTATTGCATGCAACTCTTGTGGATGCAGAAAATGTTAGAAGATTATGGGATTTCACAAGGCACTATGACTCTTGTGATAATTCAAGTGCGGTCCATATATACGATAATCTTGTCCAATATTCATGCACAAAGCACATTAGGATATGTGAGCATTTTGTTAGTGATCTCGTTAGGGAGAAGGTCGTGTCCTTGAGATTTATGAGCATCGAATGTCAATTACACGATATTTTCAAGAAACCTTTGTTTGCACTTAGATTCGAGGATCTTAGGAAGTCTTTGGGTATTTGCTCCATTTATTGAGTTCGGGTATTTTATCTAGTGCATGATATTTATCATGTTCATATCTTATATTCCTATTGCTAGATTGTATTATCATTGTATTGATATGTTCTTTTCTATGTATTTTGAAAAAAATCCAAAAATAGTTTTGTCTTTATGAATATTTTTGGAAAATTCAAAAAGATTTTTGGTTTTAAAAAAAAGTTTGAAAAATTGAAAAAGATTTTAATTTGATAAAATTTTAGAAAAAGACAAAAAGTGTTTTGTATTTTCATTTTTCACCATATATGGATGAACATTTAAAATTTTCGGATCACCCCTATATTCCGCCCATTCATGTGACTTTTTCATAGTGCTTTGAGACATGACTTTATTTCATTAGTGTGCTTAATAATGTATGGATATCACCCATCATTCATTGATGATTACTTTCTATATGTTAGACTCTTTTTCACCTTTATTGTACACATGCATAGACTTTTTGAACATTGCACTTACTTGTCTTATGTTGAATAGAATATTCTCATAACTCTGCTTAACAACGAACCAGATATAAGAAAATATAAGTTGTGCTTGTAAGAATCATTGCCCGAATTTCGTTTCCAAAAAAATATTGATAAATTGTAAGAAATGGAAAGGGGCTACGAAAGAGAAAAATATTCTTTGCATAAAAAAGCCACCATTTGTAAAAAGAGCCTAAAAATATTAACGCCACACAAAAATTAAAGTTCTACGGCCATTCAATTTATATTCATTGATACTTCACTACATATGAGCATTATGATTTCTTTAAAATGATTGATAGTGAATTCTTATATATGTGAGATTTTGAGGGAGCTATAAAGTAGAAGATCAATAGGTTGTTACAACAGACTTTCCTCAAAAGTATAAAATAGTTTGGTGTTATTGTTTTGAGAATCATTCAAATTCATGGCATACTACATAAGTCAAGTCAATTTCATTTTAGTTCAACATTTTACGCCTAAAGTTGAAATTGTGTTCTTTCTTTATAAGTATCTCATGACTTCGTGCACCTATGTTATGAATGTTTATGTTGATTTAACTATGGAAAATGTTCGCACAATTGCATTCCATTTTCATGATTCAAATATTTTAGTGTTATTTCATGGTGACTATGTGTTTTTGTACTTACATCTAAATTTGATACTTTATAATTGAAATTTTTTGAAAAACTTAAAAAAATAGTTGTCTGATAGGAGGAGAACACATCATGCCTTTTGGATATGCATCGCATCTGCTTAATTATTTATCTTTATGATGGTATCTTACTTCTTCATATTAGACTAATTATTCGTGTTTAGATTCTACTCCTTTGTCTATTAAGGACCAAAAGGGGGAGAACAAATTGAGGCAGGGTTTTTATTTATCTTTTAAAACTCGTGTGAATCATGGTACTTTTTTTGCCTAATGTGTGTGGTCATTTCGTCTTGATGATGATTTCATGGACCATACATGATGAATACTTTGTAGTTGAAGGTTTATATAAGATTACATTTTCATTTCTAGATTTGGGAGGGTATTGATTGTATTAGTCTAATTTATCTTTGGTTTGTGTTTTGTACCAAAAGAGCCAAAGGAGGAGAATTAAAAGACCAAGTTTCATAATTGCTCAATGTATTTTTTATTTGGCTTATCCCATCACACATACACTGCACCATCATAAATGCTTTTACATATTCGAAGACAAAGTTGAAGACGTTTGGAAGATTGAAGAATCTTTCATCTCAACAATATTTAAAAGAGTTATGGTAGTTTGGTAAAGCCTTTACTTTTCCAGGGAATTACATATTTTCAAGAGTTTACATTTCAAAATATTATTAAATCATTTTTTAAGAAATATTTTGAAAATTTTGATAACTCGTTAGAACGAATTTTGCTTGTCGTTCGAATGAGTTACGCTATGTCGTTAAATTGAGTTTTCAAACTTTCGAACGAAATCTGGAACAATGCCTTTGGGGGAGTCTTAGAATGTCGTTCGAAGGCTCATTCAAAGTCGTTCAAATGAGATAGGGTATATCATTAGAAGGGGGGCTCCCATGATTGAACAATATGATTTTACGTCATGCACTGGAATGTCGTTCGAACTATAGAAGCTTGATAGAATGAAAAATGGGTACGTTGTTCGAACGAGGTACCTGGTCATTCAAACAAGCGCGTGAGATTTTGTTTTTTAATTAAATATGATCCAAATCTCGAAGTTTTATCCTTTTACAACCAACTTTCTTATAAAGATACATGCGGGATTACAATCTTTAAGAACTCTTTTTAGTCTTTTTCACACCCTTTTAGAGTTCCTTTTATGATTAAACTCTACCAATTTTATTCCAAACCCCTTGGAAATTTAGAGATCACTTTAAAAAAGCAAGAAGAACAACATCATGTGTAAGAAGAACCCTTTATGATCCATGAGGCCAACTCAGGCAGGGTGCACCCGAAGTAGTCGATAAGGATATACATATATGTTGAGCGATCACTAAATCGAAGGTGTTATTGAACCTTCGTGTTGGTTTATAAATATAGAGGATGTGATATTTAGACATCCTCTTCTACCTACGGGCACAAGGATAAATGGGAGGAGGTTGTGTTAAGGATGTCATGTTCTAAGGTTGAAAGGCTGACTTGAACAAAACACTTTAGGATTATAGTGGACCATAAGCCACCGGCACAAATTTATATATCGCTTATCAAAATCGATAAAATCCTAAAGGTGTTGAAGAGCCTCGATTTGATCCGATGTGATAAAGATGATCATTTCATCTGAAAAAGGAGGGTTGGACTAAAGATGGAGGCATCCCAAAAAATAACACGTTAAGGGACGTATTATAAGGCTTGGACTCATAAGTGTATCTCGGTATTGGGGCTACGTAATCGGGAGATTCCTGGATTAAAGTCAAAATAGTTTAGCAAATAGGGCATATTTAAGGGTGTAGTTTATAGGATACCGTTTATAAACTATACAATATTATGGTATTTATGGAGCCTAGTCCTTTATATAGCATTTTCATTATGAGTTGGAGTGTTATGTTCGTATATTAAAAATACATAATCAAATATAGGTATTTGATAAGTATTCTAGGAAAACATAGATCCGTGGGTGCCTTCGTTGAGATGGGAATGTTCGCTCGGAGAATTGGTGAAGAGTATTCCGTTTTAGACTTTGATTTTTGCAAAGTTTTGGAGTAGCTTGGTTCACAAACACTTTCCTACGAATGGTTTTGAAAAGTATATTTTCATGTTGTACCAATTTTGTTTAGCATTATTTAACATATGAGTATGTCATCTAGATCAACCAATGAAGGTGATAGAGAAAAACCAAGCTTTAAAATTAAAAAAAAAAGTATAAAATCCATATACTATGTTTTTCAGGACGATATGTACATTTCTATATCATAGTATTTATGTATTTATGATATGGACCTGAGCTTTCTTCGGAGCTTTACCCTTGTAGAGTGAGACCCACTTTTCCAAGAGAGTGTCCCCTACGAGTTCACATCGTTGGATAGAGCATCGTTAGGAATGGATCGTCTTTGAGGGATGTGGGTAGAGGTTTGCCTCTAAGTTTTAGAGGAAGTGACTATTCAAAAAGTCGAGAAATATCTTGAGATTTAATACAAAATTCGAGATTGTTATATACTCAGGGGTTAAAAAGTTCAAAAATCGAATCAATGTGGGTTTAGGGGTACCTTTTCTAATTTAGTCGGACCTATATATATATATAGTTACCGGCACTGGGACATTAACAGTATTGATTAACTACGAGGCTAAAGCTTTGGGACATGTTTCACTAAGGATGGGACTCAGTAGGATAAATTTAGTGTTACATTAGTTTTTGGTTAGACAAGTGTCCTTGTGGAAGAATCGTACAATTTATGCCATCAACCATCCAGTTGATGGTTTAGATATGCTAATGATTCTTTTGAGATTTTCAACCGTGCGGATGATGCAGTGAATTTGTGTTTTGTTTTGATATTTTGGAATCATTATAGTTCATATATATATATATATATATATATAAGAGTGTGACCCTCTAGTGAGGATATTTGTGTTTTTACCCCATATGATTTTTGGGTGTTGATGGTTGAAAAGGGCAAGCCTTGATTACGGATCGATATGTCCACAATAATGCTAATCCCAAACAAATGTTACCCCCTTCCTGGTAAGGTGGGTCAATGGCCCCGAACTCTTCTAAAACCCCTGAATAAACCTCCTGTGGTACACTCCCAAACCCAAGAAACTCCTGACCTCAATAGGTGTTGTGGGTTGTCCCCACTCAATCACTGCTGACACTTTGCTAGGATCTATAGAAATCGCAAACTCCGATACAATGTGCCCCCAAAACTACACCTCCTGTAGACAGAATCCACACTTAGGAAACTTAGCATACAATATGTGTTCCCGAAGCATCTACAGAACTATCCTCAGATGATGTGCATTCTCATCCTCGGACCATGAGTAGACAACATATATCGTCAATAAAAAAATAATCAACTGGTCCAAGTACGGTTTGAATAATCTATTCATATGATCCATGAATAAGGCTAGAGAATTTATCAACCCAAATTTCATGACCTGAAACTCATATGATGCACATCATGATAGAAGAGTTATCTTTGGGATATCCTCATCCTGAATTCGTAACTCGTGATAACCTAAGCACAAGGAAATCTTTGAAAATAATGACGCTCCCGTCCATTTGATCAAATAGGTCGTCGATACACAACAATGGATATTTGTTACATATCAAGACATTGTTTATCCCCTTGTTGTCCACACATAAATGTAGTGAAATATCCTTCCATTTAACAAAGATGATGGGGGCACCCCACAATGACGTACTCCTATGAATGAATATCTGTGTTGAAATTAGATGTATCTTCTCTCGAAGCTATCTCATCTCCAAAGGATTCATCCAATAAGGTGACCCCACTATGGGCTTAGAGCCCGGTGGCAAGTCTATAATAAAATCAAACCCATTGGTAGGAGGTAACCCATGTACCTCCTTAATTACATCTAGAAAATCCTAGACTATTGTTATAAAAAGTAAAGGAACCATAATCTCCTCTCATGTGCCCGCGTCAATGTAATAAAGGTGTGTACCCTCCCTGAGCCTAGACAATGCTATAAGAAACATCTATAACTCGGGAATAGTAAACATAATAGCCTTCTCATTGCAGTCGATTTATATGTGATACTGATATAACCAGTCCATGCCTAAAATAATATCATATGATCTCATGTTTAATATCAATAAATCAAGTAAAGAGAAAGACTGACCAATAAACAACTACTATGTTTATAAAAACATGATGTAAGGCAACACCCTTACCAAGTGGGGTATCTATGTGAACATAAATCTCGGTGGCAATATCCAGAAGTCCAGAAATCATGGAAAAAGTACTACTAACAAAATAATGGGATGCTGTAGTGTCTAATAATTTTTTTGCATATGATACATAAACATACAACATACCCTTCTCTTTAATGAAATAAGTTAACATATGGTGTATAGATCTAATCAGAATGTCTCTAAGGGTGGGGTAATTGGAAAATTATAATGTAAAATTGAGTGATAAGTTAAGATTGAAACTTGTAAAGTTAATAAAATGTAGAATAATGAATGTGGATTATGGATGTGTGTTGAGAGGGAACACTCTGATGGGGTTGTGGTAAAGGAGCATGATTTTATAAATATTTTATGCATTACACGGTGTTGTGGAGTTACGACACTACGAAATAGATGGCGCCGTAATGTGTGATGATTTCGTATGGGCGTACTGCATGTTTTTTGAGATGGCTCGGGAGAAGGGGCACGTATTGGTGACATCGTAATTAATTAAGAGGTTAGTTAATTATAGAAACTAATGGATTGAAATTTTAATGGATTGAAAGGGTACATGAAACATGGTGGGTTATCGATATTTGTTAGCTAAACTGTGAATTTATCATTTGTATATATCTATTTTGAGTTGCGTATCGTGGCGACAAACTAGGGTTTTTATCCAATTTACTCATGGTAACCTTTTAGGTGTTAGAGTTAGTCCACCTGCATAGGTTTCTCCTTTTTAAGATAGCATATATTCAGTAGTATCCTCTTCATAGATCTTCAACATCAGAGATCGATGTACGTCCATATCACTGATAGACTATCTTTTATTTTTTAGTCGTGTGAGTTGTACTTTCTTGATTTAATTGGCAGGTATATTGGATATCGGGACTTATCATGTATTATTGAGACTCGGTATTGGCATGTATATTCGGAGTTGGTGTTTAGTTGTAGAACTGTCTCTCTCACACTCTATTATATTGTTGATGCATCTTTTTGAATTTTATATTAAAGGATTCTTCATATCGTATTCCTATATTTGTCACATGTTTCATTATGCTTAGAATGATATTTAAAAAAAAAATTAAACTTGTATATTTTAATATTAGGAATTGATCAACCCTAAGGTTAAAATATATTGGTTGTTACACATGGATGTTATATTTATGACAATTTTATCAAATTAAATTATATGGAAGGTCGTGTGGAACATTTGGCAAAAGACTTTCAGAGAATAAGGCATTAAAAATTAAATCTTATTACATTCAAAATGTGAATTTGGGTTCATAAGGGAAATTCTCTAGGATTTCTGGTGCATGAGAAAGGGATGCAATTGGATAAGAACAAATACAACGCAAACATTAATAGTAAATCTCCTCGAACTAATAAAGAATCACAAATCTTTTTATTCTAGGTTAACTGTCTTAGGATATTTGCTTCCAATGCTAGAGGAAGAACTAAAATATTTTTTAAGATAAAGTGTGGAGGAATTAACTAGATAATCCGACCTGAACTGAATAACTGACACTTGTCTGCTAGTACATATTAACGATCATATTTTGAAGATAAAGACGAACACGATCCAATCAGTGAGGATATCGGGCTTGAATTTTTCTGATCATATCACAAATCCATCCAAAGATCCCAAATTCTTACATGACTTGTCCTCCTTGTGTTTATTATTAATGTAACCCTCACCCTATGAAAACAGGCATGTAATTCCTATTATTCTGAATTAATCAATACAAAGCGCAAAACACCCCATGGACATAGGAACAATTTCAAACCAAATATACCTTGTTTTATGTGATTTTCACTTAGTGCTTGGATTTATTTTCTCTAAAACAATATAAGTAGGATTTTACCACCTACAATTGGCATCTTCTGTGGGAACATGTTTCCTTTTCTTATCTAATTAGAGCTAATGAGAAGTCATGTCTCACCCACGCAACGTACCTCCTTTGTTCAACGATAGGATACAGGATGAACATAATGGACCTCCAACCCCTAGAGTCAAGTCTGAGGTCCACTCCAACAGGAGTCTCAATACTCCTAACTCACGTTATCATCCACATGAAGAACAAACTATTTAGAGCATCGAAAAAATGAGATCCACTCAGATCTCGCATCTTGCGGATGCCTGTGAATGGTACCTTCGGGATCAGGAAGATGCCACATGCCTTCAACAGGAGGAAAATGAACGTTTGCAACCCCACTTGGAGAAGATGGAGCAAGAAAACCATGGAGAGAAGCGCAAACGTCATGCCCGAACACTTAAACCTCAAGAAAGTAAAACTTGTAGCCAAGGAAGAAGTTTGCTACGTGATGAGGAGAACTTGAGGCACAAGAGTTCGTCAAAGAAAAGCAACCATGGAGGAGTGCCTCACAAGAGAGATGTTCGTGTCCTCATTCTCAAAAAGACGAAAGAGCACACTACTCATCAGAGGTAAGATCCACCAAAAAATTAGCCAGGATAGGCTTTATTAGTCAAATTAGGCATTCTTTCTTAAAAGAAATTGACGAACTAAATCATCCCTGAATATTTGCCATACCTAGGTTCAAGATCTACGATGGTAAGACTTATCCCATCGACCATGTGCATCAGTACCGATAGGCGATTACTCTTTAGAATAACTATGAAGAGCTTATGTGTTGTATATTCCCCTCCAGTCTGGGTATATTACACGAAAGTTGTTCAGAAAAATCCCATACAGGTTATTCAACGGCTTTAAGAAGCTTGCACTAGGTTTGTCACCATTAGTGATCCTCCGAAGAGGATGGACTCACTCTTCACCATGAGAAAGAACTATGGGAGACATTATAGGAATATGCCTGGAGGTACTAAGAAACATATAATAAAGTGTAGGACTGCTCTGAGCAGGTCGTTGTCACCTCATTTAAGATTGATCTGCCAAGTAACTCTATGTTACACCAATCCCTCACCAAAAAGGAGACCAACAATATTAGCGATCTTATGTCTACAATAGGAAAGTATTCCAAGGTGGACGATATGGTTGTTGGCACCCAATATAATAACGGTCGATCAAAGATGGCCACAAATGGTAATAAAAAGAATGTCCCCGAGAAGGGGGAAAGAAACAAAATGGAGTATCCAAAAACTATGACAATGCGGACCTTACAAAAGCCTAATAGGAGATTAACACCGTTTTTAAAGAGCCTATCTATAAGATCTTGAACAAGATAAAGGATTAAAAATTTCACAAGTCGTCGAGGAAGATGACGGGAGATCCGTACAATAGGAACATCGCACTGAGGGAAACCAATTATAAGGAGAATAGGCACAAAAAATACAAGTCTCTCAAGTCTCATATAGAAAAATTAGCCCAAGCTATCCACCTGAATGACTACATACAAAAAAGGGCGCAAAGCCTACTGTAGAGGATGAATAGAAGCCTGACAACATCCTCGATGATGAGATGTGACATGAGTTGCAGTCATTCATAGTGCTTCAAGTCCAAACCAGATCCATGACAATATTATTCAGATGGAACCAAAGAAAGTCACTATGGTGACGGAGACCTTTCAGATTAACCCTGCCAAAGCTCCAATAGGAAAATGCCAATGTCCATAAGATATTGACTATAACAAATATACATTTTTTACAGAGGAAGACTTGGTTGGAGTCAAAACTCCCCATCATGATGCACTAGTAATCACTCTCAAGAGTGGATAAGTTATTAGTTGACTTGGGAAGCTCCTCAGAAGTATACCTAAAGTTGTTCAATAATCTCAACCTCAAGATGGAGGATTGGAAACAATCAACCATACCTTTGGACGGCATCGGTGGATAGATAATTATGTAGCTAGGGATAATATTTATTTTGCCTATCCGAATTAGGAATATCTCAAAGTTAATCTAGTTCCCAGTTATAGATATTGACTATCCTTACAAAGCCATCCTCAAATGAAAATGTATTTACAAAATGAAGGTTATCCCTTCCACTTATCACTAGAAGCTTAAATGCATTACCAAACGGGGGATAAGGGAGATAATGGAAAACCAGGTCATTGTTTGACAATGCTTTATCATTGATATCATGCCTAAGTAGGAGAAAAATAAGGAAAAATGGTCATGAATGAGCCGACCAAGTATGGGATTACTCCGTCTAAGTAGAAATTAAAGAAATGTAGATCGATAATGGAAGAAATAAGGGTGGCTCCCACAAATAGGGTAATGGAACTGTTACAAGGAGTAATGTTTGAAGACTCGCACCGAAAGAAGAAATTCATGATCGGCAACTCACTTGTTGATCATGAAAAAGAAGAATTGATCTCTCTTCTCAAATAAAATCGATATGCATTTATTTAGAAGCCTTATGATATGACTGGGAATGATCCCAAAGTCATGTGCCATCGACTTTATATGGACCCATCATTCCCACTGATCACTTAAAAGGCACGCAGAATAGCTCCAAAAAATGCAAAGTCCCTGGAAGAAAAAGTGAGGAAAATTCTGGACCTTAGACAGGTAAAAAGGGAGAAGTGTCAAAGTGTAAGACAAAGATATAAAGTAGTTTGGTCCTTAACTGAGGTTCCTAGTCCGTTATAGAAGGGTGTCGTGTTGTTTATTAGATTATAAAATAGTTATTATAATCCAAAATACCTCTTGAGCTTTGGTTAAGAGAGACTGAGGTCCTTACTGCCTTCATCAATAATCCAAAGGACCTTAGAAAGTATCTGATGGACTTTTATAAGGGTTCCCAAGTATTATTTTAGGGTTCAATAAGGTACGAAATGACTGATATATCTGTAATGAATCCAAACTATGGTTTTATACTCCCAACAATGGGTTTAAGGAACAACCGTTTATTAGCTGAGAAACCTTTTATTCTATTTGGATAGCTTGAGATTAGTTCTTATGGGATGATTTTCACCTTATTTACCCTCTCTTTTATAAGATTTTTTTAGGAAAGAGAATGAGTGTATAGTCACAGCATTGTTATGTCTTTTCTGAGGTCTGACGACATCCACAAGGAAGTGGAGTGTGGGTTACATATTTTCCATATAGTGTAAGGTAGTTGTTGTGTGCATTTAATGCGTATAGTTCCTTCAATGAAAGTGAAGTCAAGTGATAGTGGTAGGAGGAATAACGGTATGCTTTTCACCTTCTTCGCTAGACACGTTGTAGGTGTTAAGCCAGACCTATATAGGTCTGAAAATGCCACTAGTTGGTCCTGAGATTATCTTGAGATATGTTACGTCAGTATTTTTCCTAATTAAGGGCTACATGACCTTAGGGGACCACTTCTTTCTAAATAGAAGTTCACTACGAATGTTATAGATGATGGGGCACTGGTGCTTAGGTGCTTGAGCTCGGTGTAAAGGTAGGTTAAAATGACTCAGTTACCTGGAGGCAAGAGGAGGTGACTGAGGTCTGATATAGTACAATGGTCCCTTTCACATAGTAGTTATGGTCTTTAGTGCAGGTAGGGATCTAGCAGAGGTCTGAGGTTGAATCTCAGACATCTATCCTTACATGAGTGGAGTCTGTGGACGTAAGGATCTTTGGAATACCAAGGGCCAAATATGTTATCATCAGTAGATCTTTATTGCTTCTTGTAAAAACTTTAAGGGGCAATACATACTCTTTATTCGATTTGGTGGTATAAAGGTAACTAGCCAAGATTTTTCATAATGAGAGTGCATTACTAAGGAGCTTGCAATTGGTTAAGAGTACTGCCTTGGGGGTTGAAAGGTCGAATCTTGGGTAATATAAAAGAGCCTCTTGGTTGGCTCGAAATCTTTACATCTCACTCCATCTATCTTTTATCTCTAGGACTATTGATAAAGTAACTTCTTTCTTTCTTCCTCATAGTAAAAATTTCTACTTAAAAATTTTCTCCTTCTAAAGTCCGGGACCGCACACCTCTGTCGGTGGTTGGGCTTTATGTCTCCATTCTTCCACTTGTGTAGCAACAGGCCGAAGCCTATGAATATCTTCCCACTTGGATAATCACTACTAGTTCAATGGTGATTAATTACCTAAGAGTTAATGACCCCTATTTCACTAATGGGGCCTACTTTGCTTCCTTGATCACTTAGCAAGACTTGGTGAAAATTCGAAACACTTATCAGATTCCACAGTCCATTATTCTAAGAGCTACCAAGCTATGAGAGATGGATTGTTAACTATTCTCCCAATGCATGTTTTTTAAAGAATGATTTCTCTAGTATGGGTCCAGGTTTCCTCTTCGTATGCCCATAGTGAGGATTTTGAAGTCCATTAGTATAGCCCCTTCTTAATTAGTGGCTAATTCATAGAAGTTTTTAATGGCCATTGTTTTGGCTTTCAAGGAATAAAATGGAGGAAATCATTACGTTACCGTGACCCAATTCTTCAAGTTATATAAATTCCAAGTGCAAATCAAGCCCAAAGACAAAGGGCTGAAGTACTTATCCCCTATAGTGGCGATGATTTTGCTAATGATAAGCACAATGCCCCCAAGAACTAGAGGGAAAGGTTCTTATTTGTTACGATCCAAGAGCTTATGAATACGAATTATAATTTTCATTGATTTTGTATTCATTTCTAGTACCAATTGAAGTTTATATTATAGGTTTTTGAGAAGGGCACTTTGGTCCAGTCAGTGGCTCGAGTTAGCAAGGCTCGAGGGGCCCCCTAACGTAGCCAGTAAAATCTTTGAGGTTGCCTTGTAGGGTAAAGAGTAAGGTTCAATGAGTAAGGAAAATTCTCAGCTATTCTAATATGAGAGAGAGTCTCGTGTAACTCACGGTTACTCGATAAAGTCACACTACCCTCATGGGACCTTAAGGCCACTTGAGAGAATATTCACATTATAGTCATCCGATGGGGCTCATGTCCCCTCGACAAGTAATTTCATAAACAGTCACTTGATGAGACTTCACACACCTTGAGTAATATATTTTATTTATAGTCATTAGAAAGGGTCCATGTCCCTCGAGAAGTCCAAATTAAATTAACAATTCGTTGAGTAGGCTCACGGTCTTTTGACAAATCATGCTCAATGCATAAGGGCCACGCACTCTAGAAAATATCATATTTAATGAAACTTTAATATTTATTTATTTACTCTAGTCTTACTGAAAAAAGGGCTTGACACATGTATATTTTACAAAACAACAGTCTGGGCCAACCTCAGAGGTTGTCCCCGGCCATGTCATTTTTGCGTCCCCCAAGTCTCATTATATTATTTAAATAATAAAGGCAAGTTTAAACCTCCTCATTTTAATGAGGATACGTGTCACATTCTGGTGAAACCCTAATTCACCACACCTATCATAAATAGAAGGCTTAGCCGCCGCTACAAAGAGAATAAGCAAAAAAGGCAAGAGCACTATGCAGAAATAGAGGTCATAGTTTTAGTCTCAAGAGAAAAATCCATTAAAACTCAAAATTTTGGCTTCAAATTTACAATATTTCATACGAGATTATATCATTAATGGATGAGTCCATAGAATCTATTCACACATGTACTTGGTACTTTAACACCTTGTTACTCTCTATCTTATTATTAGAGTGCTTATTTTATCACCCTTATCTCAAAAGCTCTCAAAGGTCCTTTCATGGAGATGATGTATTTGTTGTTATTGTTGTTGAATATTACACAGGTAAAACTATTTACACCAAATTATTCCTTCGTTGTTCATTGAAGGAAGTCACGCTTCACCTATTAAATATATTCATAGACCATAATTACACTACCCTCCCATACGAAGGATAATCAATGCCCCCAAGAACTAACAAGAAAGGTTCTTCTTTATTATGGGAGCTTGTACCACTCTAGAACCTCTGGAGCCTATTCACTGCCCAATGCTTTGGTGTTCTCCATAGGTTATGGGTGAGTTAGTCTACTTTTTCTTGTACTTGAGCTTATATACAGACCTTTGGTTTAAGTTTTAATGACCCCTATTCTTTTCCAGTGGTCGTTTATCCTTCTTAGGATGAGCTGGATAAAATAGTTAAGGCTCATAAGTTGGCTTCCTTACTTTATGAGGATTTCATCACCACAAAGTGTCTCTTTCAGTGGGGGGATGGGGCCTGAGCCCATGGCCTAACTTTTGGGATTTCTCCTAAGGCTCCCAAGATAGTGATTGGGGAGTCACCTGGCAATAAGGTGTTTATTGTGGTGCTTAGGAAGAGGAAAGTTGTTACTTTGGTCTCTTTCGAGGTTCCTGAGTCCTATGGGGGGGAAATGACCAGTCTAGCGATAAGTCAGAGCTTCCTCCCAGCATCGAAGAGGTCCTTCCCACTATTAGAGGCATAATTTTGATTGACTTAGACTGTTCACCCAATAAGTAACCTACCTTTCTTATTTTTCTTCCATTACCTTTATTTTTTACTCTTTATTTATTAGCTCCATCCTTTATTGATACTCCAGTGGATAAATGGGAATAACGAAGGGTGATAAAGCTATTTTCCAAGTATGTCCTTATCGAGATGTGTTCAATAAGGTGAAGAGATCAAAATCCAACAAGCACATAAAATTCAGCATGTCAACAGGTATTCCAACTCCAGACATCAAAATAGTGGAAAGGTTGTGGTGAGGTCTGGCTCAGATGAAGGATCATAGTTGGTGTATTCTTTAAAAACCATGACCTTGCTTTAAGTATAACTAGGGCCAGGGAGGACCTCTAGGGAAACCCAAAGAGATCCTTCTACTCCATGGGATTTGAATCCCTTGGTCTTAAAAATTATAAAAACTTTACATGATCCTCTTGCCAAAGGGAAAGAAATAGTGGTGCCCCCCATAAGAAGGGGAGTTTGAAGAGTTCCATTAAGACCTCATACCAGCCTGAGGGGTTACCTGCTCTGGAGAGGGAAATTTTTCCAATTTAATCACTGGAGGGATATTCAAGTCCCCCTTCAATTAAGAAGATAAACTCCTATGCCTCGATGATAGATGCCCTTCGTCTGAAATGGTGGCCAAGTTAAGGGGTTTGGTGACCTTTACCAATGCTCAAGAATTGATCCATTTGTTGGGTAAGGTATTTTTATATCAGTTTTACATTTCCTTAATGCCTTTTTTTCTCTTTATCCCTTGTTCGCATGCTCTTTTTATTTTTTCCAGGCTCAGCACATGCCAGAGGCCCTGATGGTTGATGTTGTAGAGGTTCAGAAAGGTTGGAACAAGGGAATAGAGATATCTAATAAGTGGGATCATAACTAGATGGAATTGAAGTAGATAATTACCTGCCAGCGAATGGAAGTGGCTGCTCTAAATAAGGAGAGGGTTCTCCAAAGGTCCAAGATCATCTCATTAGAGAATGACAAACTTCTCACTGAAAATTCTCTTAGGGGCAATGCTTTCCTCTTGGCTGCTGCCCAAAATTCCTTAGCTAAGATCGAGGAGGCCTATGTTTTTATCCAGCGTAAGCATAAGCTAGTAGTGGAGTCACTTGAAGGTTAAACCCTCAAGTTTTAAATTCACAAGAAAAGCTTCTTCGGGGTGAGAAGGACATTGATCTTCTAAAGCAATAGGTTATTGATCTCATTGTTGTGAAGGACCAATTGACTTCTAAGGGTCAGGAGTTATAAAAGGAGTATACTGAGGTCCTCATGAGGCACACCGAGCTTCAAGGGAGGAATCACTCCATGGTGAAGAGACATTTGGACGCCTGTCTTAAATCTGAGCCTATAATAAATTTATTTCTCAAAATTACAACTCTGGGTTTTAGGCTTGCAAGGTCAAGATCCATGAGCTTTTTCTTGAGTTAGATGTCTCTACTTTATTTGTTGAAGCCCCCCAGTTTGGTGATGAGAGATAAAATAATAAGAGTAGTAGTTGTGATGATGTTGATGGATCCTCTGCCTCCCTTATCCATGAAGAAAATTATCTAAAAAAAAGCATCCAACCCAGCTCCAGTTAAACCCTTCGCAGGAGGAAAGTGAAGCCCCCGTTAAGGAAATGATTATCAGTCCTAAGACTTAAGAAGGATTTTATGTAATTTTTTCTTTTTTCTTTTTAGCTCTCTTGGGTCTTGGGCCTATTATTATAGTCTCCCGGCTCTCTATCAATAGAAACATCTTGCTTTTTGCAATTTTTACTTCTGAACTGCATTTATTTGACAGAATCGTGGAGTTCTAGGGCCAGGCTAAATTGTTCCTGTCAAACAAATACAATGTTTGTTACGAATAAATAAAAATTGAAATTGAAATTGAAATTGAAATTGAAATTTAAATATAAATATAAATACATTACCTGTAGTGTCGCCCAAATAACTAACTTGAGCTCATTTGGCACCTCCCTCCATCTAGTGTACCCCGGGCCAATAATCGTCTTTAGCAGCTCGAGGGATCTAGCTAATATCCCCGTCTTATTCTCGACGGCCATTCCCAATTTGCCCCATTTGGGGAGCGTAGGGGCCAAGGAACCCTCGTCGCCTCCGCTACCACCGGCCCAGAAGACATCATCATTATCATCATCGTCATCATCGCCTTAATCCCTGAATGAGACATTTTCTGTAAAAAAAATATTGTTATTAGTACAAATTCAAAATGAATTAGAAGAACACATGCAAACATTACGTCTAAATAGTACATGCGTTAATGTAATCAAGTACAAATGAATAAAATGCATTAAACCGATATTTGGAATACTTTTTACTGTTTAACTCACACACATATACAAAGGAAAGAGAGAAAGATAAAAAGAGTGAAAATGATCAAGTACAAATGAATTCAAAACATTAAGCCGATGTCCGATAATAATAAAACACTAGTAAATGCGCTAAATTGGAATACTTATTACAAATTAAAAAATTGTTTCAAATTCGAGTTATCATAAAGAATGGATTGATATTTAGTACGAGCAGCCAATTCATCCATACTACTGTTTAGACAATTTGGCGTATGTAGGACGCTTGACCACGGCTCGTTATTGATATACTCCGAGTAAAATACTTGGTTGACCTTTTGAAATGCACAAACAAACGGCTCATCACTCACATGTTCGTTGCTCTTCAACTTGGACAAGTCAACCATGATCAAATTGGTGCAGGATCAACTTTATAAGCATTTTTATCCTCAAATCTTACTCGATCACAGTAAAATACGACCTCTTTAAAGCTTACTGTAACACTCCGCCTAATTAAATACCGGGTGATCAGTCCTATACCCAATTAAATCATAATATACAGTTGGTTCATTCTTAGCATCATTATCAAAAATATTTTTCTATCACCTAATACTCAATTAAGCTGGTGTTAAAAACTTACCAATTTTAATTTAATAAAACCATTCCACGACACTGAATAATAATATGCAACAACACATCACAACTGAATTAACTACAATAAGAATAAATGTGACTGGACTAACTCTCCAGTTAAATTATAACATTTACACTAATTAAAACTGATATCCACAATGCTTACGTAAGTAATTACAACCTCTAGAATCCTGGGCGACATGCCCTAAATGAAGTAGACGCTACAGATGAGTGAATCAACAAAAAGGAAGGGTCTAAACAAAATACGCATCTCTGCTAGTAGCTCTAATCCATCGGAACATCCATAATCTATGATGGGCATCCCTGTTGCTGGACACCTGATGTACAAGATATAGTAGAGAAGATAATGTGCAACGAAATGGGTCAGAGCCCGATTGTAAAATATTTTAAAAATAGCAAGTGCTTAACAATTACAATTAAGCATTTATCATGTACATGTTAGTTTCTCGAGCTCTCTTTTGAGAATTCTCACCTCTCATCTAGAGTGTACACCTATCGTATCTTATTATCTTCCTAGTTAAGGTTCCCTCCTAACTAGTAACATAATTCTGACCCAAATCATAAATCCGTATGTCCCATACCATACGTAATATAACTATTCAAATTCATTTCTCTTTAATATGAACTAGTCTTGTTACAACCCTGGAATTAAGTGTTCACTTAATTAAATTCAGATTTCATTATACACTTCTATCTACACCTTACACAGTAGATTAAATCACAGTTTATAATTTTAATCTACAATATCACATTGAAGATTACATCTATATATCTACAATGTCACCCAGTAGATTACATCACAATTTATATATATATAATATCACACTATTATATATATACTAATACAGTACCTCCCCAGTCACAACTGCGGTGCATGCATACTCTGCTCTCATGTCCTGATACATAAAGTCACTATATAGAGGATTATTGATTTTGTGTCTCTCACAAATCATATTATAACAAAAATATATTGGAGGCGAGCATACTCCCCAGCCAAATGGGTCACGCGCATACCTATGCTCCCATTCAACCGTCGAACTATCATATCTCGAATAGCACGTTTCCAAGGTCCTATGCTCAGGGTACGAATCTAAAATCCCTCCCAATTGGGCGCACAAGAATAAGGCCTTTCACAACGTGAAACCTCCACCCCGATAGCAAGAAGCGTAGGTATGTCATACACATAACAAACTATAATATAGGTATACATTGCACCTATATAAATAGAACATCAATAAGGTATTCACACAACCATATGATAATAATAGGTAATCATCTCACCTATATATATAGTAATAATAGGTATTCATTATACCTGTATATAACCATAGGGCATACTCACATCCCATATAATAAATCCCATACGTAGTATAATAATATCCCGAATATCCTACGTATATTTTTTATTATGACTTTAATTCTCAAAGTATATATTTTCGAACTTATCTACCTGCACGATGGTGATCATTTAATCCTCAAATAAATTCAGTAGGTAAACATCACGTCCTACAATTTCATGTCATCACGACCCCCGAATTTCTACGAATTAGATTTACTTTAATTAGGTTTATTTCCCGATAATACCTAATTCACTCTTAACCCCTTTTATTCCTTCTCTTAAGGTTAATCCCAATTATACCTAAGGTTATATCGGTAATTTATGACTCTATCACTACTGGTCCTAACCTTAAATTATCGTTTATCCGATTTAAATCCCAAGTAATATAATTCTCCAAAATAACCCATTTAATTAAACACTCGTTCATTTCCCCTAATTCACAATCCCAAAATAATATTTTTCGGGTCTTAGGTATATCCTACTTCCCTTCTCTAAGTCCCATTATATTCAAATAATAATAACTAAAGATTTCTAAAAGTTTTGGGATTAAATCAAGAATTAAAAAGGGAAATGTTCATCAATTATGGGAAGGTCGATCGATCGAGCTTCATGGGTCGATCGATCGATCGCCCAGATATCAGCCCAGATTCTGCAACTTTTATCCTACAGGTTTCACATCTTTTAAACAATCAAACCTCTATTTTAACTTCCCAAATTTCTTATAATCCATACCACATGATATAGAAACATATGTAAAAGATTCCTACTGATCTAAACAACCTAGAATCATCAAGAGATGGGATTAAAAGTATGTATCTCATATTTTTCCAGAAAACTAAATATGTGAATATTTCAAGAATAATTCTATAATTCTCAGAATTTCTCCAAACATGTGATGTTTATTTTGTGGATTAATATCTACCAACAACATGAGATTAATCCTGAATATTTCTGTTTTCTAGAAATCAATTAACATCTAACTAGATTATCTCCAAAACTTGTAATTTCCCATAATTTTCAAGAAGACTCATATTTTATTATTTCTCCAAAAACATCATAAAAACTAAGATTTTCTTCACTAATACTTCTCAAATTTCGTGGGTAAAATTCTATACTCAAAAGAAAATTAATCCTACATCATTCTCCTTTCAAAGATTCAATTAACATCACCATAATTCATCTTTGATTATGCATCTTTTCAGAATTTTCTAAACAACCTAACATGGACAATATACAAGCTAAATTTGCAATAATTAATCACTTTCCTTTAGATTGTATGTCTGATCCGTTGGGGATGATACTCTACTGGTGGTCCTCTCTTTTTCATGCCAACTTCCGACAGTGGTAGTGGTGCAAGGTGGTTGTCCTTTGGTTTCCTAGAAAAGTTTCTTCTTCTCCCATAGAAAGTCTCTCAATCTCCCTTAAACCTTTTTCTCCTATTTTTGGTGAATGAGCCTAAGCTCTCTAATCTCCTCACTTACAAAAATAAACTCAGATTTCCGTGTTTACTATTCACCTCCTTTGTAAAATGACCGAAATACCCCTCCAGGGTGTCCTTTCGGTTCCAAAGTGCCCCGAGACCCAAATCAAACTCCCAAGTAGACTTTTTTTACTATTTTAACCCTTCCGGACACTTTGGCGCAGTCAAAACAACAATTCGGATGACATAAAAATAATTTACTTTTATTTCATTAAATTATGATCCCGACACGACATACTCACGCGTCCCGACTTAATTACCATAATTGTCGTACACATAATTCACGATAATTTTATAAAGTTATAATCAATTGTAAAGTCATAATCATTTATATTACTTTAATCACTAAGTAATATTCAACATAAATCACATATTACTTTATTCTCGAGTAATATTTAAATCTGGATTAATTTGCAATTATATCATAATTAAATCTAATTAATCCCATTTTAAAAATCATTAAAAATACGGGGTATTACACTTACATAGTCCAATTCAAATATATTTCGAATTACACCATAGTAAGTCATTTCAGCTTCAACGAGGTTTTTATCTTTTGCGCTCGCTCGAAAGAAAGTAAGAGCCTTGTATGAAATGCCCGAGTTTTGTACATTTGTATTTTTACTGTACACCCTTGCGCCAAATACGTAACCGTTCAATCGATACTTTTTGTAATCTTGTGCCATGAACAAGGGTCCAGTGGCTAGATGAGCAAGCCTTGATGTCGTATCACCCGTCTTTAAGAGCTGAGAATAGAAATAAATTAATTAGGTTAGTTGTAAAGTTTTATTGTAATGTAACGTTAGATAACAACCGTTTTCATTATAATTACCTCGTGTGACAACCATAGCCTAAAATCGCTATTTGATTGTGCCATTATTTCTTTTATTGTTCTCACAGGCTTTATATTTTCTGCATACAATTAATGTGACGAACGTATTACAAAATTAATCATGTATAAAATAATCTAAAATAATTTAAACTTATTTTTTCTATTCTTCGACATCTTTATGTGTGTCAAATAGATAACAAGCTACTTGTTCATGTTGCAAACTTGTTAATTTCACTCGTTTTCGCATCACATGACCACCCTCATCGATGAACTCATCAATGTCATCAAGGTTGGTCGTGTCAGGCATATATTCCTGAGTATAAATTGATGACTCAACGGTGATATATTCCTCTGCAATTGAACCTGCAATGTATCGCGTATTCTTGACGTAATCTTTAAAAACTTTCATCAATCTTTCAAACGGATACATCCACTGATATCTAATTGGACCACAAAGAGGTGCCTCGTCGCATAGGTGTACCAACAATTGAACACTTATGTCAAAGAATACTGGGGTTAAGTACTTCTCCAACACACAAATTGCTTCGGTCACCGATAATTTTGCGGCCACTATGTGTTCTCGATTGACTACCTTCTCACACAAAAGTAAGAAGCAGATATTAATTTAGATAATAACCCTCCACAAATCCTTGTGCTTGGAGAAACAGTGCTTAAACAATAGAGGAATCAATTGCATGATGACATGCCAATCGTGGGACTTACACTTATGTAAATGATGGGTAGCATAATTCGCAATCCTTTGCAAGTTCGATGAAAACTTAAATGGAACCTTCAAATTATATATTGTGTCTAACAGCACCATCCTTTCCCCACTCGTCAAAGTAAACGCATTAGGGGGAATTATTGTCCTTCACCTACTATCTTCTTTCAACCATAGTTGTGGCTTAAGTTTCAACGATTTAAGGTCTTTTCGTGCATTTTCTCCATCCTTCGAATGATTTCCCCCAAGGCGTGTGCCCACAATATGTTCAACGAGATTCTTCTCTGCATGCATCACATCCAATACATGGCACACCGGGTTATTCTTCCAATAAGGCAAGTCAAGTAAAATTGACCTCGTAGACCAAGCCTTTCTTGTCCCAGTTTCATTCCCAGTTGGGGTCTTCTTATGCTTAACATTCTTAAATTTAGGATTCTTACCTAGCATATTAGGGCCACAATCAGAAGATTTACTTTCAATTTCTGAACCTGAAAGTTTTCTCAGCGGTAGCCTATGTTCAACCCTGGCCGATAAATAATTAGAACCTTTCTCAAATCCGAAACTATGAGCCGGGGGTAAAAACCTCTTATGGCAATGGTATATATTTTTTGAGCTAGCGGGGAGATGAAGAGATTCATTCTGCTCTCCACAAATAAGACACCCCAAATAACCATGTACTACACAACCGAATAATGTCCCATAAGCTGGAAAATCATGAATTGTCCACATCAACATAGTTTTTAGCGTATAACTCTTCTTTTCTATGCTAGTATCTATGCTCACTATGTGTAATTGTAGGTGTGTTTCATTTAATTATGATAAGTCCGTGGCCGTGCCACTCTCAAACGGGTAGTGACAGAAAGTAATTTTATAAAAAAATCAAAAACTTCCCCTCCCCCCATTTTGACAATAATCCAGTGGTCGTGCCACTTCCAAAATTAACCAACTCAACAAATTAAGACAATATAATTATTTACTAATTTATTTGTGTGAATTAAATTAAGTATTTTTAAAAAATTTAACAACCAACTTCCATATCCAACCACCTTCATCCAATATAATCCAACAGCAACAACAAACCAACAAATGTGTATCCCATACTCCATCTAATTCATCTACTCAATTAATTCAACAATGAAAATTTCAAACCTAAATAAATGTCCAATCCACATTAACAATTAATTTCAAGTCCTAAACTAAACATTAATTTCAAATCCTAAATCAACATTAACAATTAATTTTAAGTATTAAACTAAACACCAATTAATTTCAACACACGCATACACACCCCATACACCCCTCACCCCCACCACCACCTCTGCCCCATACCCCCTGCCCCACCACACGCACACACATACACCTGCACACATACATAAAACCAAACCCCCACCCCCACCCCTTCCCCACCACCCCCTGCCTCCTCCCTCCCACCACACATACACACCCATGTACACGCACACATATACATACACACACACGAACACATATTCACACACATATATACAAATGAAAGAGAAAGAGAGAAGAAAAAATACTTGGTAGAAAGAGAGAGAGCACAGTCGCTTAGAGAGAGAGAAATGGGGGGAATAGAAAACGGTGGGAAAAAAGGTGGAGAGTTTTTTTACTGACAAAGTTGTCACAGACTTGTCACGATCATTGACCGTGACAAGTTTATAAGCTTGTCACGGTCAATGACCGTGACAAGAACGGTTATCACGGTCTTGTCACGATCATTGATCGTGACAAGCCTTTATCACGGGCAATGACCGTGGTAAAAAAATGCGTGTTTTTTTGTCACGGTCATTGACCGTGATAAGGGTGGCCGGCTCAAAAGTGACATTTTTGTCTTTTTGGTATAGTGGGCGCTAGAAGAAGGTCCCTACATAAAAAAGAGGAAGGCATACACAGAAATGATATAGTTATGGATGTAGAGAATATGGCAAAGCAGTAAAAGATAATGAAGAAAACAAGTTAAAAGTACCTCAGGCAGCCTAGAAGGGGAACCTCTCACCATAGAGGAAGGGAGAGGTGAGGAAAGGCGGGTAAGAGAAACAGTCCCCAAGACAGAAAACGTCAAAAGATATATTTTAAGAATATAACAAGCAAAAGATAAAGGACTCAGGGGAGCTAAAATTTACCTGGACTAAAGAGAAGATATCGAAGAAGTCCGTGCTGATGTCGGGAACACAGTAGAAAGCTCCCAGAGTTAAAAAATGAGAATAAAGAAACAATAAAGGAAGTAATAAATCGATGAAAGAAAGTAACAAACCTCCTTTGATAAGCCCAACGATGATGCCAACATTGAATTCCTAGCCCTAAAAAAAGGCCCCCGGGAAGGAAGTGAAGGCGCATGATCACTCGCTGCAACAGAGACACCCTGCAAATACTATGAAGAGAGAAATGAGCTATAGTTAAAATATATACAGAAAAATAGAGAATAAAATAGTAATAGAAAGAGCAGAAAAGAGACTTACAGCGGTAGTGCGAGCGATCTGCCCATATAGTAGCTACCCCGTGGTAGGACTGGAGGCAGAAGGAGACCCTATAAAGGCACCCTCACCGGGAGACTCCTCTGAAACTGGGAACAAAGAAGAAGCATCAAAGTGCTGATCATCATAAGGGTCAGCGACTTTCATCTCATTCAAAAAAGAACCGTCATCATCATAGGAGGGAGTGATTCTATAATTGACTAGTTCCTCTTCAAATGATAGAGAAGGGGAACCAGCAAGTAAGGCCCCGTAAAAGTCATCTTCGTAAAGTAAAAGGGAATGAGTTTTAGTGCATTCACCGATAGGAGCCTAAAGGCCTCATAGCCTTGCTCTCTCACAGCCCTATATGTCTCCTCTACTCCATGGTCATCAGTGTCAGATCCTTGGTCTATCATAGGAGAGGGAGCAAAGGTCCTAGCACTAATCTTCCTTCTTCCTACTCGCCCTAATTTTTACTAGCGAGGGGGGATAGTAGGAGCAGCGGCAGCAGCAACAGTAGGGGAAATTACAGTCGTAATAGGGGTAATGGTAGCTAGTATAAAACTATAAACATCCACATTGGGATGCTTCCTCTTTGATGCAGTAGCTCTCGACTTACTCTTTGATTTGGGTCTAGTAGGATGAGGCTCAGGCTATTTGGAATAAATAGACTCGTCGAGCAAAGGCCTCAACAAGATAGGAATGAGCTGCTTGAGAGGAGTCTTAGG
Source organism: Sambucus nigra (assembly GCA_949130495.1). Lineage (NCBI taxonomy): Eukaryota > Viridiplantae > Streptophyta > Magnoliopsida > Dipsacales > Adoxaceae > Sambucus > Sambucus nigra. The sequence continues at coordinate 90,633,676 of OX422219.1, read as the reverse complement.
GATGGTGCTCTGGTGCCACACTGACCTTTGGGTCCTCTTAACCAAGTACCTATCATTGTTGGGAATCTTTGTATATATGTTCTTATGAGGAATATCCCTCACATAATTTTGGATCAACATAACCTGCTTCTGCGAGAGGGTGAACCAGGAGCAAGTGAAGGAAGGAAGATAATCTCTCAAAGGTATAAATAAGTTGCCCAGATGATCAACCCTATTAACCACCCCCTCAAAGGTGAAGTTGAAAAAATCCTTGAGGTATAGCTCGGAAGGGGTGGTGCTCAAAGGATAAGCAGGGGTATGGACTCCCTGGTCATAACCAAATTGCCTTTCACTCTCTCAGAGTGGTAGAACTTAACACCCTGGCCCAAATCAGTGAGGGAGGGAAAAATACAAGGAAGGAACATAATGGCAATAGAAATGTGGGGGCAAGTAAGAATGAAATCCGCATCGGCGGGGCAATAGAAAGTGCCCCTAGTAACTGAGAAGGAATGCTAAGAGAAGATACCTCTAACCATCTTACAGTAAAGCCTAAAAGAAAACTCATCAATATTATCTATAAGAGAACCCAAAGGAACTTTAAGGGTCTTCTTATGCCACTTTGCAACACGAGAAGCCCCACTATGGTAGGCCCTTACTTCTGGAACAAAGTTAGGAAATCTCTAAAAAAGGAAAGACATAATGATGAAGCTATTGGCAAAGTTAAAGGCATTATAGCGACCGCAAAAATGATCGACATCAACATGAATCTTATCTAGCCAAGTATACAAAGAGCCTAAAGTCAAAGCTGTGGTGGGGACTGCCCTGCCTCGAGAAACTCTAATAGCAAGCTTGAACAAGAGCTCGCGAGGAGAGTCATCGGGCCTCCCAGGGAGAAAAACCTACTCAGAAAAGTAATAAAAATGCTGCCAAGTGCGAGCGGGAATTAATTTTTTAGCCTTCTTGACTCTCAAGGCCCTCCTCTAACTCTCTCCCTTGGGTAGCTACTCGAAATCTTTGAACCAATATCTCTTCCATTTAGTGGAGTGTTTGGTGGTCCCATTCAAGTTGATAGCTACATACTTTAAACACTCACCCAAAGCGGAATGCATCTCACCTACCATCTGCTCCTTAACCTCATCCTCAAAACCATCAGTAAGGATGTGACTGCCTAAGTAGGGTATAGTGAGAAGCTCACAAATATCTTCCAAAGTAATAGTAAATTCACCCCAACCAGTAATAAAAATGTGGGAATCCCTGCTCCAATGAGAGGCCAATAAAATAAAAGCTCGTTCTTGTTTGGCAATGGATCAATCTTTGAGGTTATTAATAGTGTCCAGAAGATCAAGGTTCTCAATAACAGCACGGTGTGTAGGGGTGGACAAAATATGGTCCACCCAGTGACCCCATTCTTCTGTGGAACCCCCACATGCTTTGACCTCAATACTAGAATGAGGTAAATCGCCTCTGTCTACTTGCACCCTAAGTATTGAATCAGGAAGAACTATGGGAAGGTCAACAGACTCATCTATACCCACTTGAGGTCGCTCGATGATCTTGGCTACAAACTCATGCTCAAAATTTGCAAGAGAAGTCATAAAGGTATCCTCCCCACCAAAATAGAGCGCCGAAAGATAAAGCCCAAAATCTCTTTTCTAGCGAGCAGTAAGATATTACCTTTAAGACTTGGACTAAACAACGGGAAAAGAGGAAGAAGTAACCCTGGTAATGAGGAGGCCCACAGACGAGGAATCCCCAGTGGAGGAAAACATCCCATTAGGAGAGGAGGGCCCAGTGGCGAGGGTTCCTCTAGCCGAGGAAGTACCTGTGGCCTTGACAGACGAGGGGCCCCTACTCACAGAAACATACATGTGCGAGGAAGACCCAATAGCAACAGAAAAATCCATGGGCAAGGAAGCCCCAACAGCAGCAGGTGTCCCAAGGGGCGAGAAACCCCTAGGCGATATACCCCTCCTCGACGGTGCAGCCATAGGGAAGAAACCGCTGCTACTTTCACAGCGGATGGAAAGGAGGTCCTCAAAGAAGGAATTTCAACAGACGAAGTTTGAAAAATACCAGGTGCAGAGTCTAATACCTCCGATGTGACAGTGGTGGTTTCGGTGGCTAGGACGATAGAAATAGTGACATAAATGGGAACGAAATCCACCAAAACCTCACTAGTGGCGGTGGTGACAGCGGAGATAGGATCTTGAGAAGTTAAGAAAGCCATTTGAGTGAGTTAAAAGCAAGAAAAACACGAAAGCGGCTATGAAGGATTTCTTTCTCTATCTCTAAAGAATTTGAGTTTGAAAACAAATGGTAAGGTAAAAGGGAAGAAGAGTTTAAAATGCCCTTTTTATACCTATTATGACATGCGCAGGCTGCTAATAAAAAAGGGGACTAAATAAATCCCAATGATGAGATATGTGTTCCCCAAGTGACACGTGCCACCTCGAGACCCCAAAAGTAAGCTGGAGTGACAGGCCTAATTAATGCAGTAGTGATGTTTTGAATTTCAAGACAAAAATGAATCATTGCGTACAAAAACCTTTAGTATGACCAACTCACAGATTTTTATATGAGGGGACTAATGTAGAGGGGTACGTGCTTGATATCTCAAGAACCTCGACGAGGAGGGTCCCAAAAAGGGCTACTCATCCCAATAATCTCAAAGGCTAACAAAAATTAAAATGGGTGAGGAGGGCCCCAGAAAAGGGCTCCTCACCCCAAGGTTCTGAAATGCTCGCTGAAATGGAAATGGGCGAGGAGGGCCCCGGAAAGGGCTCCTTGCCCCAATACCCTCAAAGGTTAACAAATATTAAAATGGGTGAGGAGGGCCCCAGAAAGGGATTCTCACCCCAATATACTCAAATGCTCACTGAAATGGAAATGGGAGAGGAGCCCCCCTAGAAAGGGCCCCTCGCCCCAAAATCCTCAAATGCCCACATAAATGGGAATGGACGAGGAGGCCCCCAGAAAGTGATCCTCCCCCCAGAATCCCCAAATGTTCTCAGAAATGAAAATGGGCAAGAAGGGCCTCAGAAACTCACATAATTAGATTTTGGGCGAGGAGGGCCTCAGAAAGGGACCCTCGCCCCAAAATACCCAAGAGTTCACAATTTGGAATTTGGGTGAGTAGTCTCATTAGAAAAGGTCCCTCATCCCAAATAACTCAGATAACATAGCTCAACGAGGAAGCTTACTACAAGATCCTCCTCGCCCCCAGAAATTAGAATGCCCCATAGAATAGAAACAATGGGTGAAGAGGATCACTTAGAGTGACCACTCTCCTAAGATTTATTACTCACACAAAATACTGACATAATACTTTCTTGTACAGGTAGCCTAATGAGCAGGCAGGGCTCAACTAGGCAAGATGGGATCTCTTAGGAGTTTTGGCTTGGCAGCTGAGGAACAAGGTTTGTTGAGCAAGCTCAACCACTTAGCACTTTAAGATTGAGAGAACACTAGTAAACAGACCCTAGTAGTCACCCAGCCGTCACCCCGTCCACACTTAATCACAATTGAAATGAGCAACCAAGCGTTGCTCACAAGAAATGAACACCTTGAAAAATGATTATAAAGGAGGTGGTCCTTGAGACCTCCCTCCTCAAGTTTACAAAAGATTTTTGAGGAGGTGGTGCTTGAGACCTCCCTCCTCAAGTTTACAAAATATTTTAGAAGAGGTGGTCCTTGAGACCTCCCTCCTCAAGTTTATAAAGATTTTTGAGGAGGTGGTCTTGGAACCACCTCCTCAAGTTTACATAATTTGTACACCAAGTTACCGTTTTAAATTGATATTCACCAAATCAGACATTTTTTCCTCTAGTGCAGACATATTTGCTTTTTGACGTTGGTTCACACCAGGTGGTTCCTGTCAAATGAGATAGGCGACTGCACACAGGTAGGGACAAAAGGTACGTTGCAGACCTTGTCCCTCACCAACCTCCTCAATTTTGGAGCCCAAAAAGAGCCAACTCATCCCTAGTTCCCAAGTATAAATAGGACCAATGGGCAAGGTAAAAAAAACATATAACTCAAATTATACTGTTACTCTGTCAAAATCACTCCAGACCACTAAGTGTTCTCTCCCTCCTCTTTCTCTCTAAGTGTTAAGTGCTTTGTTCCTTCACTCCACCGACAGCCATCACTCTCAGGAGTTTCTCTTGGGTAGCGTTACTATTATTATCGTGAAGACCATCTTCTTGCACGGAGTAGACTACAGTTTAAGTTCCATTGTTACCAGATAGGGAAGGTTTTAACAGAGACTTTTCCAGAAGTGCTTGATAACCTTGAAGGCAACGTCCATTGAAGCAGGTCATGCCTCACCCTCTCTAGTTATTCATAAACCCCAGTCTCACTACCCTCTTATAAGTTAATTCAAAACTAATCTTTATCTTTATTATACCTCTATTACGATAGTATTTAAAGGTTTTAATGTTGAACCCTTACAATTAATGCTACCATTCTTTCTCCTCTAATTATAATTCAAACAATTTTACAGTCCATCCATTTTCCAAAAAAATATAATATATGGCCTTGATCTCTCCATATCTAGATTGGTTATTCATATTCCCATGTAATCCAAACCGTCAAGCCTATAGAATTCCTTGCGATGAATGTCACCATTCTCTATCCTCTTATTATAGTTCAAACAATCTTAGAGTCTATCCATTTTCTAAAAGAAAGTAATATGTATGGCCTTGATCTTTGCATATCAAAATTGACTACTCGAGTTCTCATTTAATCCAAATCGTCAAGACCCTAAAAACTCACATATATAAAAACACTCCTCATGTTTATGGTTGTAAACTTAAAAAAACTCAAGAATTCGGGATGATACCAAGTAACTGATAAAAAATGGAAATTTTTTTTATTAATATTCAAGGTACTAACCTTAAGTTTAGAGTAGTAAATCATCCAACCATTCTTAGTACGTGTCCTTCTGAATTAAGGTCACATTTTGGAACAATAGCTTTAGGACTCAAACTTTACAACATTTTCTTGGGTCCTTCAATATTGTAGCTTTGCGTAAGAACTTATTGTGTGATAGTCCAGTTAACATGAACTCGGATCTTCGAAGTCGTGTGAAAATTTTTCTAGGAGACAAGGAATCAATTTCATTGGTATTGATCCGAGTTATAAAATTAGTCGTTTGATAGGTATGATGTTTATTCTCTCTCGATTTTTATTTTGATATTTTTTGGTTCTATTCTGTTTAGGGTGTTATGTTTATTCCAATTAGGCTACTTTTAAAGTGATATATGATCTTTGCATGACTTTTTTTTGTTATAATGTATTCTCATTAGATTTATTTTTTGAAGGTGTTGTCTTTGTTCTCTCTCTATATCCACCCCCACCCTAATATACACATTGATGATGATTTCGGTTGTGATTTTTTTCAATATCATTTTTCCTTTTTATTTGTCAACTATTTAGGGATTTTTTTCATGATGTATATATTAGGAACTTGATAGATTTGAACAATATCTGTCCACTGTCATTTTGTTTAACCGTTGTTAAAATTTTAAAATATGGTAATTTTTCACCCCCCATCATCGCTCAGATTTTTTATCAATATATTATTATTAACACACATTTGTTCCCAAAATATATTGTTAGCATGAATCATAGCATTGGAATAAATATGCCTTTTTTATTCTTTCATCAATAGTATACTTGGACATTTGGAGTTGTGCATTTAATTAATGCGTATTCGAGATAAATGTCCTTTTTTCTTTATTATTCATCTTAGACATGGTTAAATTAATGTGTTTGTGTATATGTTTTTTCATTATTAATTTTTATTGGTTTCAATTATATTTTTATTGAAATTACCTTGCTATATTTTTTGTTTTGTTACTGACTAAATATTAAATAGGAATAATATAACATACGCACCTACTTCCCTCTCTAACTAAACATAAGAATGTCTTCTATTATTTTCGTTAAGTGCAATACTAAATAAAAAATAGTACCACGAATATGTAAAGGTGATTTTGGTTTAATTCTAAGCTTTTAATTAATTTTCTTTTTCTTTTTTTGTGATATTATATTATCCAATAGTTGGAATATTTTGTGATAGTTACCTAATTTTATCCAAGATAACAACATTTTTAAAGCTAACTATTTATATATTTTTACAAAATATTATAATACGTCCGGACATCTTGCGGGTTGCATGCTAGTTGATTGTTAATATGAGATATTAATCTAAGAATGAGAAAATTAAATAATATGGAATTAAGAGATGAACTTTAAACACATGGTCTATATATGGGTTTGGGAGTGAAACCGCATAACTTAAATAACTTAAATCCATTTAAAATAGGAAGAAGGTATATTATTAATATTATTGTGGCCCAACTACCATTAAATTATTATTTATTGTAAACTTGTTGTTTATGTTATTGTTGATTCTGTTTCCACAGGTCTTGGGATGCCATTGTTGTCATGGACTTGGGATGTTCGATGGAGCAGTATATCTAGTGATGTCATGATCCATCATTTATAGGGTGAAGGCATTGTGTAGTGTCACTCCTCTACATCTTGTAGTTAGTTATTTCAGTTTAGACAGTGGCGTTGTAGTTATTTTTTATCGAGTCAGAGATTGTATGAGATATATTTGTATTTCAGAGTTGGATTATTATATTGGTAGTGATTAGTATCATGGATTGTTTTTTGTATTTTTCAGCATTTGTTATCTCTCATTATATTACTTGTTTAGTTTTACGTATTTCATTATGTTGAGAATGTTACCAAATGTTTTTCATGATTTTTATATCAAAACGGAACAATCTATTTATGAATTTTATGGGGTGTCATAGTTGGTATTAGAGCATTCCAGGTTCTGGTGTCCTAGGATCTTGAGTGTGTCCATCGAATTTATGCGTTGCGATTTTTGACTACCTTAGAGCTATATCATTTAGGACTTGTATTCTTTATAACGACGACTGCTTAGGGGGTTTCGTTCAATTGTCCCAGAAAAATAATTCGTATAGACCACATTGTATAGGGAGGATTCCTTGTTTGGAATTCATTTGTGAGATGTCCCACGCATGAGGTTGACTTCGGTTGGGAGTTAGACCTATTGGATGTGATGGGTGTGATATCATAATATATGTTTAGCATAAGGTTTGAGTGGGAGTGTCCTATAACAACATTAATAACAAGTTTTCAAGGCTAACTATATTTCTCATCCTGCACTGGAAGATATTGATAAGTAAATGAAAAAGGATGTTCACATTATCAACTACATTGCAAGAAGACTTTTTGCATTGGGAGAATTGTTACATTAAGGATTTGGCAGGTGTTAATGGGTAACATATTCTTCACCACTTGCGTTCAGGAGGTGGAATTTACCTTCCCGCATCAACAGGACTGTTGCAACTATTTAAAGGATATAGTTCCTAAAATAGAGAAGGACTAGTCCGTATTAGGCCAAAAGATTAGAGATAGTGTGGCATTACTCGAGTCGGGGAGTACCTCATTAGCAGAAGGAATCAAACAAGGGTGCAGACCCCAAGAAGTTTTCAGAAACAGGAAATCGGATTTGATGTTTCTAATGAATAAAAGGAAGTTTGGATCAGTGGGGTCACGACTAATGAGAGTAGGGCCGATGAGACTAGTTTTAGCTATATCCACCATTGAGACAATGTCAGGAGGGTCGCAAGTAGGGATGCCATTTCAATAGTTCCTTCAGAGGGAACTGATGTACTTGTGGCGAGTGAGGCCACATAGTTATTAGATACCTTAATGGTAACTAGTGTTTTGGAGTACCACCAGGGGATGGTTATGGGTATGTTTAGGGCTCAAGTGCATGAGTTTTACTTAAAAAAATACTAAAGTGGAAAATGATTAATAAAGTTAATAATGTATTTATAAATCACAAGTTTATTGAAGAAACCTTATTCATAAAAGCATATTTAATGATAACACAAGATGTGTATCCTAAAGTATAGAAGGATTTATTTTTAAAATCTTTATTCAAGTATTAATAAAAAAAATTAACTCAACCAACAAGAGTAATAACTAGAACATGAAAGTGAAACAATAAGCATCCATAACACAAGATATAATGTGGTAAAACCTCCCTGGAGGAAACATCCACGAGGGCTTCTACTCCCCAAACAAAAAAATAATTTCACTAGAATCAGGAAATGTGTTTACTAATACAATAAATATCAGAAATAGCTAAAAATGTTACCTAACTGAGAATCCCTTTTCAAACGCGGGTACAAAGCCAGTGAATGTTGATGCAAATATCTCCAGTCGAATGGACGCAACAAGCCTCTAAATATTAACATAAATGTGGAATTTTATATAGTTTAGTGTTCGTGTTCCACATGCAAGTATGAAACTCATACACGCCCAATGTGTACAAATCAGATATAACCAAATTATAAGTTTTCTCTACATGTAGTTAGATTTACAAAGGTTTAAATCACGTCTAAGAATTTATTAACATAGATTTCAGGTCTGTTAAAGAATCACAGTTTCAAAACTTTTTGAAAAATAACATGTTTTCCATAAATAAAAGAATATATCTGCCGAAGATCTCAAATTTCTAAAAAATAGTAATCCGATTTATAACGAAACAAATAAGAGTTTCAACAGATTTGTAAAACGTTTTCAAGAAGTTTAACCAAAAATGATTTTGATTTTAAAACAGATTAAACTTCAAATGAAAGCCAAAAATAAATCCTAGAAAGATGTGTAAACGTAAACTTTGATCAATATTTGAAAACTTAAGTTCATTGAGATTAAACAGAGTTTAAACAAACTAAAATGTTTTTATCTTTCTCTCTCTTTTTCTCTTTTTATTATCCTATAGTCTCTCTCTAAAAAATGAAACCCTAATAACCAAAAGGCTCTGAATCAATCAGGAAATACTTGGGCAGAGAATGAAGTTACCATTGGTTGGAATAAATGGTTGTGATGGCTTTCTCACAGTCGAGTTTCAATCCAAGGGTCTTAAATGAAGCGTACAAGGTAAGCTAAAATGGCTAAACTAGTAACAAGTTACAACGTAAGTTCACAAACTAAGTGAAAACCCTAAAGCCAATTCCCAAGCACTCATCGATATAATCTAAAGCTTGTAACACGCATCCCATAAGTAGATATGTAACAAACACACCAAACACACCTTAACGAGTTAAAATATATTTTTAAATTGATTTTTAATTCACAAAAACGTTTATTAATCTAATTAAAAATATAAGAAAATTATTTTCAATTCAGAAAAAATTATGAAAATTATTTTCACACGTTATTATACCAGAATATCATTTTTCAAAATTTTAGCATTATTAAACATATGATTAGTTGGAGAAACCCTAGGAGGCTAAGGAAGGAAGAGTCACTCAAGGGGAAGAAGAGATTTAGGGATTTAAGGCTTGTTTTATCACATTTGGCCTAAGGTAAGTTTATATTGATTAAGACTTTAAGTGGGTTTGTGTTATAGTTTGAGATGTTAGGGTAATAATCCGATAGAAAAATGGATTGTTATATGTACTTTTGGAGGCTTAGAGAATTGATTGAAAATGCCAAGTTTGATATGGTTATTATGAGATGTTAGTAGGGCATTTATCCTATAGGGGGCCTAAGGTTAAGTTATAAACCCTAGAGTAAGGTTGTTAGTGTATATCTGGTACTTCTTATCAAAGTTAAGTATGTGATAATACCTGAATGGGGGTTCTTTAGGAGATTCGTAAGATATAGGTTCTGCAAATACAGTTAGTAGTAAGTGAGGCATAACCCCTTATAAAGACTGAGGTTAACATCGTTAAATAATAAATGCTGGTGATGGCCACAGGTGAGTCAGAGACAAGATAGCCCAATGTTTAGACTTATATTAAATAGACTATTGGCACAAAAGATGCATGACAAGCACAATAAATAGATGGGACAAGTAGGAAGCTTGGTCGGAGGGAGAAAGAACAAGCACTCAAGGCACAATGAGGGAAAGGCAGGAACTTCAAGATCAGTTAATGCTCAATGATGAGTATCTTAGATGAGTGTGGGGAGTACTGTGGGGGAATTTGGGCAGTAATTCTAGGCTCAGAGTCCTCTCTCTAACTTGTTCATGTGGTGTATATATATGGGGGCAAGGCTTCTTGAGTAAGCTTGCCTGCGATCGGTTTGATCGGGTGCATTAAATGCACAAGATATTGCATTAAATACATGGGATCTCATGACTTTTGCGGGAAACCATTTTGTTGGTTGGAAGCATTGTGGATATTAATGAGGGACATGACATGTCAGCTTGAGGCTTACTTGAGGATGGCTAAACGGTCAGTCTTGGTGAACTAGGCCTGCCATCCTAAGGATAAACCCACTTAAGTGCTATATTTTCGAGTCCCTAAATGCTAAACGTTATGACATCAAAAAGTGATTTAAATAATGACTTTGTCAGATATTGGTCACATCAGTCAGGCGGGCTAGTATCTGTTTTGAGGCTGCTCGGCTCATAGGTGGCTCGAGTGTATTTCCATCTATTTATTGGCTGAGATTTATTTTGGGGCCAAGGCAGAAGTACCTAGAGGAGGTTCCTTTGAACAGGTAAGTGTTAAGGCGGCTTGGCTTTTGTGGCTCGAGTGACCATTTATTCTAGATGAAGTTTTGCCCAAGTGTGCCAAGAGGGTTGGTAATTGCATTCCCAACATTTCTATATTCTCAATCCTCCAAACTATGTCCCTGCGACGTTCCCAAGAGGAGGTTGCTCGATAGAGCATGTCAGCTCTCCCATGCCTTGCCAGGCATGGTCCCTCGTGGGTACCAAACAACCTCACTCATCATACATTTATAAGATAAGGTAAATGACACATTATTCTATTACTTATTACAAAATATTGTCATCCATGTGGCTTTAATGTACGAATTGGATCCTTCGAACTGGGTAAATTGGAGAATCTTCAAGATGGGTCCCTCGAGTCACTTTTGTGAAGAATCTTCGAGGTGGGTCATTTTATCCACTTTTGTGAAGGGTCTTTGAGGTGGGTCCATAGGGAAGCATTCCTTCTCTTTCTTCGTGAACCAACCAATCTTCTTGACTAAGTTAACCACCCTTTGGCGGGGACACCCCCTATATTTTCCCTTCACAGAGATATTATTTATTACATGAAGAAATATTTGTACGAAACCCTTTGTTGATCTTCAGTCTTTTCCTTAGGGAATATGAAGGGGTTTATTTAAATTTCCCCCAAAGCTCTTCGTTACCCAAGAAAAATAAGACTCCAAGTGTGCCGCTTTAAATGGAATTGTCATTTTTCATTCCGTATTATGACACATGGCAACCCCAGGTTATACACATGTAGACAAAGTTGCTAAGCCATGCGTCCCCTCCGAAGCATCATCATTGCAACCTTTAATTTTCTACAGTCGTGCATACTTAACAGCCACACAAGCTAAACCTTTCATTATTACATTTTCCAAAGCGTCATATTTTTACTGTCTTTTGGGGTCCGTGTTGACCCTATAAAAGGGGTATCCTCATTTCACACAATCACCTTTGGGTTTTTATTCTCTTGTACTGAGCTTTTGCGAAAGTTTGCTATCTTTACCTCTTTCACTCCTCCAACTTGACCTTTCGTCCCCTTCTCTCTACACTTCCATGGCACCTGTCGTGAAGTAAACCCAATCCTCCAGGAGCGCTTCTACTGAGACTCAAGCTCGCCAACACCAGTGGGCACGCTACCGTCGTGCCCCATACTTTGGTGAGGAAGACCATTTTTGGCAGAAGATAAAGAGGTTTCTCGATGAACTGGTGCCAACTGAGGTCCCTAACCTGCTAATAGAGGAGGGTGAGGACTCTGAAGACTTAACGTATATCCCCACCATTTAACGAGGCGATTTCCCCTATTCGAAGGTGGAGTTTGAAGCTTCCTCTGGTGCTTGCGAGGGGTTTTCCCTTGGACGGAGTATATAAATTCCAAGTACTCTATTCAGTTAGATCATTTTGGCCTCTCTTGCTCTCTCTGGTTGGGTGATATTACCCTTGCCAAAAAATAATACTACTCTCCAATTGTTGGTTTCTCATTGGACCCATAGGTCGCACACTTTTGTGGCCGCATGGGGTGATTTCACCATCACCCTAGAAGATGTTTGTGAGCTTCTGGGATTAGAAGTTGTTGGTTTTGTTACTTTCTTCGAAGAGGCCTTCTCCAACGAGGAGAAAACTTTGAGAGTTGAGCTTGAGGCAGTGGTAAGGATTACATGGTCACTTACAACAAGTGCACCTATTCTGAAGTGATTCGATACTTTTATTTCATCAAAGAGAAAGCAGTTATTAGGGCCCGCGAGGCGTCCAAAGAGAACCCCCGAGGGAAGTAGGTGTTTGAATAGCCCCTCATAGGAAAAGGTTTTGATTCCAAAATAGAGCTGGGAGGATACATTTTGGTGATGCTATCGAAAGTCTACCTTTCGAGCAAGCCCCGTGACTGACCCCGAAAATACTTGATCAACATGGATGTTCGAATTACGAGCGACGTGAAGCTCCCCCTTGCTGCTATCGTTCTTGGCTCTTTGTACACTTGGTTGGACCGTGTGTCGGCGGATTATGCATGGAGCATCAACAGGTTTGATGTTTCTAATTATCCCAACAATGTCCTTTTAACATCTTTTCTTTACACCCATTTTCCAAATTATTCTCCTGCTGGTAATTATCCTGGTTCTCAGCCCATAAGGATCCCCCGTATTTTTTACTGGAAGAATAAAAGTGTTAAGAATCCCCTCGTTTCTTTGATCAATTGAGCAGAAAGGTTCTTACCTCACCCCTATGTTGGTGTTGATCAATTGTTTACAAATGACTCTTGTTGAGGAGGAACGCCCCATTGCCCCTATTGATGAAGCTCTTGCTAGGAATTTTCCTAATAACAGTGTCCTCCTTTTGCTAATCCCTTCTGACCTGCCCTCATACACAAAGTGGTCTTCCTTTTATTCTATTTACAGGCCATACCGTGTATACATTCAATTCGGCTATGATCAAGGAACCCCTTTATTGAGTCATTTCACCCGTGAAAAACCCATAAACTTTTCTTTTGCCTGCGCTAACTATCTAACTTCGGTTGTCTTAAGTTTGTGTTCAAGTTATCTATCCAACCCTATGGTCCCGAGCAAAGAGGCTTGAAGGAAGAGTTCGGATATGTACTTGAACGTTTTTTGGCAAAACCAACTGGTCCGTTTTTAAAACAACATTTTAAAGGACCCCCGATACCCCGAAGTTGAGAGATTCCCACCCACAGAGTTGGGTTTAAAAAATTTCACCACCTCATCATTTGTTTTTCCTCTGAGTACTGCTAACACCAGTGTTCCCTATGAGCTTCCCCCAATAGCACCTATGAACCAAGCAGTTATGAAAAAGAAGAAAGCCTCCCTTTCAGTTGAAGTCCATTACACCTGGTCCCTCTAGACCGGCTGAGAGAACTGAATCCCCGCGCATTGCCTCATCTGGGGTAACCATTAGGGCCACTCAAAAGGTTCCTTTGAAGAAACTCAAAACCATCCCCCGGCCTCCAACTAACCATACCCCCGACCCCAAAGTCTCCCGAGAGGGGAGCTCAATGTTTGATCAGCTTCTCCAAACATGGGAGAATTTTAGTGAAGAAGATAGGGAATTTATGTCGGCCCAGATGGCTTCTCGGGGTTTATCATATGCTCCTCGCACTGTAGGTAGTGGTAAGAAAAGAAAGGCGATCAGTCCTCTTAAGCTCGTGATGTAGGAATCGTCTGAATTCGATGAGGAAGAACTGCCCGAGGAACATGATGTTATTGATGTTGGTGGTGATGATGATAAAGATGAGGAGGATGAGGAGATAGAGAAGGTAGTGGAAGAAGAAGAATATGAGTAAGAGTAAGAGGAAACTTAATTGGTTTAGAGATTTAGGTTGAGGAGAATGGTTTCTCCTTCTAAACCCTCCTCGCCTCCCAAATATTATGAGGTTCTGGAAGATGCGTTAGAGAAAGAAGTAAGCCCCTCGATCCCACTTGTTATGGATGTTTCTCTTCTTATTTTCTTTTCATGCTAACCTACCTTTTTCTCTTTTTCAGGTTGATGTGTGAGGTTATACACACGATGATATTGGACAGGATCATCCTTTCGAGAGAGTTTCCCCTACTACTTCGCGGGTAATCTCCCATTTCCCCTAAGGGCAGTTATATTTTATTCTTCGTCTGGGTCTAGTAGCGTCTATTCCCCTAATCCCTCTTTTTTGTGCGAGTAGGCTGGTCTTGATAAGGATGTTCCTAATGTGAGAGTTGTTGAGGATATGCCCAAGTCCCCTGTGCATGTTTCTTCATTGCCTATGGTAAGTTCATTTTCCTTATTTGTTTAAGTTATTGTTGCTCTTTCAACATGTCATTATAACTTCTATCTTTCCCTCTTTTTTCACAGGCCCCTGTACTTGTTCAAACTACTCCATCAGTTCCCCTTCCTTCGAAGGCGCTGATCATGCTAGGGTAGGTCAGGGAAAGGACGGGCAGGAATGAGTTATTGAAATAATGGGGGATGTGATTGCCCCCCAAGGTCAAAATCCTTTGGTGGCTCCTGATCCGATTGAGGAGGAAGATGTAGTAGAAATGGACACTCGTGAATTTGCCAGTGGGAAGCTTTCAGAGGTACTTTTCGCTTCATCTATCTCTTGCATGTAAACTTGTTAATTTTGTCAATTAATATTGGGCTTTAGAAATCTCACATAACTGAGGGTCGGGTGGGCCAAGTCTTATTATCATAACAACCATAACCGATGGTCAGGCGGGCCAAGTCTTATTGGCATAATCTCCCATAATCTAGGGTCAGGCGGGCCAAGTCTTATTAGCATAATCTCCCATTGCCGAGGGTCAGTTGGGATAAGTCTTATTGGCATAATCTCTCATGCTTGCAAGATACTTTGTGTATGCTTTCTCGTTTTGTTTCTCAAACTATTTTTGTATTTCAGGTGGAGGTCGACCAACCTGTGACCCGTAGACCCGATATTGAACCTATATCTTAAGAAATGGTGCAAGTGAGGACCTTAGCTGAAGTTGCTTCTTTGGGTGGGGCCCCTGTCGCACGGTCTTAAGAAGTGGCCCCTAAAGTTGGTGATGTGCCCGAAGTGGTTACTCCCCAGGTTCAGGTTAGTGATAGCGCTTCGCATACTCAGCGCCCTTCTGCAAATGACAGTGTTTTTAGCGTGCATCCTCCTGAGGCATCCCCCGAGGTGGTTATGAGGAAAACTTTAGCCAATTTACCTTATATTTTGATTGAGGGTCCCCTCTTACTGATCAAGCAGTTATTGGTCCGCTTTCCTTCAACTTTTAACACCCCTTGACTTCATCCTATTCTCAGAATGATGGCATGTCGCTTGCTCGGGCTCACTATGGTCTTGGAAGAAATCCTTAATACTCCCCTCGAATCTCTTAGCCTTAATACTATCAAGACTTACTGGGAAGAGTCAATGTGCTCACGAATGGCGGTTTTTCCATATCCTGGTTAGGAGAGTTGCTTCGTGGTTTTAAGAAGGCTGACTTGCCCGCCCTCTATCATCGACTCCAGAGTTCACATCGCTGTAGGTGGCTAATTTAGAAGAGCTTGTGGGGGTGGAGCCCAAGTTGGTGGCATCTAAACAAGAGGTGGAGGAGGCTCACGAAGTCGTTGCTCGTACGGAGGCCAAGCTGATTAAGAAAGATCAGGAGTTGGAGTCCGCTCATCAGGCGATGGAGCTTTGCTAAAAATCTCATTTCAGACCAAAGAAAACTTATGCAGATTCATCCCTAACATCATCACAGGCTGCTTGGATCAGCGAACCTCCGCTTTATCATGGACAACCCCTAACTCATTTACTGCATGTTTCTATTACTGATGTTTCTCATTTGTGGGATTTTAAATTTCTTTGCTTGCATGTAACCACAGCTATATCTTTTATTAAATAAAGAAAAATGGTGACCTTGGTATCTTCCTCCATTTCCTTTTTTTTACAATAATGCAAATACATCGTGCATGATGAAGAAGGCAACCGTCATGATATAAAAGAAAGTAGTAACCTAATATTTTTCGTATGAACATTGCTTGGAGCTATATATTAAATAGGCAAACCCAATTGTTTTAAAACTTATATCCCTTTTTTCAACAAAAATAAGAAAAAGAAAAGTTACAGCATAATGAACAAAAACGTTGGCAAAACATACATTTAAACGTAGTAGATCTTCAACCACTAGTTGTTCAGTTTGAAAGTAACATTGTCTTCCAGCTTAGATATCTCGTAATAACCCAAATTGTGGGCTACTTGAACGATATAAGTCCCTTCTTAATTGGCCTCGAATTTAGGTAATGACAAACCCCTAATATGCCTCGTGCATGCTTTCAGGACCAAGTCCCCCACTTTAAACTTTCTCGGCCTCGCCAGTTGGTCATAAGATCTGGACAGCTGCTTTTTATATGTCTCTAAGTGCCTCGTGGAATTATCCCTGTGTTATTCTAGGGCTTCGAGTTGTACATGACGGCTGTGGGGGAGCAGGCACTTCGTAAGTTATAGCGAGCGAAAGGTACCTCGAGTTCGATCGGTAACACAGCTTCTGCCCCAAATATTAAGGAAAATGGTGTGTATCACATTAGTTTCCTTTTTATCATTCCATAATCCTATAGCACTTCGGGGATCTTATCATCCCATGTGCTCGGGAAGTCCTCTAATATTTTTTCCAAAATATTTATTGAAGTTTTATTGGTAGCCTCTGCTTTCCCATTGCACTTAGGGTATGCTACTGTTAACTCGTGATGGATGATGGAGTACTTCTCTATTAGCAGGCGCACCTCACTATTAATGAAGGGGGTACCGTTATCTGACTAGAACACCTTCGAGATGCCAAAACGACAGATAATGTACTCTTTCATGAATCGAGCTACTACCCCTGTTGTGGCTTTCTTAAGCGGTATGGCTCTGCCCACTTCGTGAAAAATTATGTGGCTACTAAAATCTAGGTCTTCCCTTGTGACGAGGAGTTTATGGCCCCTACCAAATCAAATTCCCAAGTATGAAATGAATACGGCATAGAGAGGGAGTGCAGGTCAACTGAAGGAGTATGAATCATATTCCCATGTAGCTAACAAGCCTTGCACTTTCGAACAAACTCTGTCGAATATTTCTCCATCGAAGGCCAGTAATAACCTAAGGCCATTAGTTGATCATAAAGTTTAGCTCCTCCAATGTGCCCCGGTTCATGAGCTTGCTTTAATACTTCCTCAGCCTCTACTCCCCTTGTGCACCTTAGGGCCCTGTCATGATAGTATCGTCGATATAGTTGCCCATCTTGTACGAAGTACCTTGGTGCTTACCTTTTGATCTTGGTAGCATCCTCTTTGTTTATCAGCATCACTCCGTCTATCAAGAAATTCATATAGGGCCGTCTTCAGCCTTGTGGCTGGCCAATGAAATTGCATTCTGCTGGCTGATAAAATAGACAACATTTTGAACATTCTCTTTGCACTGTGGTGGCTTCTTGTTTTATTGAAGGCTAAAAATACCCTGCTCGTTATATCCTCTTATATAAAGGAATCTCAGTGGTTTCATAACTATCTTCATGCCCCTCGATCAATCTTCTTTTGGCCTCCTCAGGGTCTACACATCGGGACAACAAACCTCCTTTATTCTTGTAATACAAGTTGCCTTTAATAATAAAGAACTGCACCAAATCGAACAAATTGAGCGACCCTTCGCCCCTATCCAGTTGCTTTATGACCTCACCCCTCTAATCATCTTTGTCCTCTGAGGGTAGCATTTCCAACACCGTCGAGGGGGCCATTCTCTTCGTTATCCGCAACATATTTGATTCCACCTTAAAGGAAATCTTTTGCAAAGTTGGATGCCATACAATTGGCCTGGAGATCATCACCCGGGAGCTCTTCAACAGGTGGCTCGAACTTCCCTGATGGGAAAATAGCCAATAAATCTGCATACGCCTGGATTTTGATGGCCCGCGGGACCACACACTTGAGATCATATACTGAGAGGATAAAAGACCATTGAGCTGCCCTGCCTATCAACACAGTTTTAGCAAGAAAAAACTATATAGGATCACACCTAGTTACGATATGAATTGTAAACTATATTAGTTAATGCCTAAGTTTTTGTGCTATGAATATAAGGGCTAAACAATGTCTCTTAATGCTATTATATCTGGCCTCAGGCCCGTGTATGATCCTACTCAAGTAATAAACGGGTTTTTCAATGCCTTCTATCTCTTGGGCCAATAAGTCCCCAATAGATCGTTCGGTTGATTTAAGGTATAAACGTAAAGGGATACCTGCCTTCGGGGGGATCATTATCTGAGGAGAAGTGAGGAGTGCCTTCAGTCTGTCTATGGCGTCTTGGTGCATTATTTCCCATGCAAACTTCAGACCCTTTCTCAGCGTCTCCATCAAGGCATGCGTCACCTCGGCTAACTCCGGGACAAATCACCTCAAGTAGGAGACCTTGCCAAGAAAACACTTTAACTCTTTCGCTGCTTTTGGTCTTGGCATGTTAAGGATGGCTCGTCGCTTGTCCACGTCCACGTGTACCCCCTGGATATTTACCCCAAACTCCAATAATTTCCCACTTGTTACCCCGAATGCACATTTGAGAGGGTTCATCTTTAGCTTGTACTTCCTGCAGCGAGTGAACACCCTCCTTAATTCGTCCAGGTGGGATCCCTCCTTCTTGGATTTGATTACCAAATCATTAACATAAAACTCCACGGTCTCGTGAAAAAGGTCGTGGAAGATGGCCATCATCATCCTCTGGTAAGTAGCCCTTGCATTCTTCAATCCAAGAGGCATAACCATGTACATGAAATTACCCAAAGGCGTTCAGAAAGCGGCCTTCTCTGCATCGGTCGGATCCATTTTTATCTGATGATATCCCACGTAGCCATCTATGAAATTGTACATCTCATGGCTTTCTGTTGCATTGATCAGGATATCAATTGAAGGCAACGGGAATTCAACCTTCGGGCATGCCCGATTTAGGTCTCTGAAGTCTACGCATATTCTGATTTGGATGTTGTCCTTATTTCCTACAGGTATAATGATAGAGAGCCAGATCGGATGTTGGATAGGGACTATGAAATCGGTTGTGAGAAACCTCTGAACCTCTTCCTTAATCTTTAGATCTAACTCTGCCTTGTACGTTCGAGTGGCCTATATCATCGAAATGGCTAAGGGCAAAATGTTCAACCTATGGAAACTCACCTCCTGGCCTACTCCAAGCATCTCGGTGTACTTCCACGTAAAGACGTCTTTGAACTCCAATAACAGCTTGATCAGTTCCCCTCTAGGAGTTCCCTCCAAGTCATTCGAGATAAAAATAGGGTTTGGTTCCTCGCCTTATCTAGCCAAGTCGATATTTTCCAACTCTTGGATCTGCGGTCGAGGGTTATCCCTCATGCATTATGGTTCTTCTTCTAGTTCCTCCATAAACTCTTGTACCCCAGAGTTATCAATTACCAAGCATTGCCCTTGGTTATCCACCAGGAAGCATTTATAGACCGGGTTAGCTTCATCGTACAAACTCTAGGTTGTCCTCTCGCACCTTTATAGCTTGTAGATAATTCTACCGTTTGTCAAGACCACCTGCTTGCATTATCGTTCCACTTGCTTCTGAAAGGGCCTCTTCCTATAATTCTCATCCACCTCTCTTATTATTCGTCTACTAATAATACTCTGCGTTTGGACTTGGTGCTCAATAGGGTCAATGCACGGGGCTATTCGATCACGAAGTTATCTTGTTAGACTAGAGGGCCTCATCGCTCCCAGTTCGCACTTTTCTTCGTAAGTTATAATCATTTGAGCAGGTGCCCGTACCCTCTCTCGAGTTTATGGGATACTTATCCCCCTACTATATTTTGTTACCATGTTAGCCTCTTCGGCTATATCAGTATAAAAAGTTGTATCCACTATATGGGCTTCCTCTTTTGCAAAAGGTTTATTAGTAGCTTGAATCACCACCTCCTTACTCTTTATGTTTGCCTTAGCACATTGATGATAGGTGGAGGGTACCAACCCGTGGTTGTGCATCCATACCCTACCCACTAACAGTTGGTATCACGGTTCGCAGTTTATGATGTCGAATTTACTATGGGAAGTTATGCTCCCCATTTTGATGCCCAACTTAACAAAGCCCGTCGATTTGGAAGACTGATTGTCATACCCTAATATTGCCAATGAATGGGCACTATCCTTATTTCTGACAGCCCAGAAGTGTAAAATGATCAATTAGGCATTATATTCATTAACGCCCCTCCGTCCAAGAAGACTGGAGAGAAAATACAATCATTTACTGATGCAGTAACATACAAGGGTCTGTTGTGGGGATACCTGATCAGTCTATCAGCCTCTGAGAATGTGACTTCTGAGAAATACCTCCTCGCGAGCTTAGCCATAGGTCCCTTCCACTTTAAGTGTGGTGTCATGTTCTTCTTTGTGATCTCCAAGATGGCTCGCGTGACTTCCAACCGGGAGTCTTCAGGAAGTCTAACCTGATTGAAGAACCAAGTAAACTTTGACGAGCGAGAAACAGCTACACATTCAATCCATGGGTCTACCTAGTCATCTTCTAACTTATAAACTTTCTCCACGTCTCTATATGCAGCCTCATCGTACGTTATTACCGTGTTCACTTCCTCCAGAGTGCAGCCTCCCAACTTCCTACTGAGTCCCTTAATGGGATCGTATGCTCCTTTCTCTCGGTCCTCTGTCCATTCAACCCCATCACCCAAATGGATTTGTACCAATTTGAAGGTGCACTCTTCTAAAGACTCTTCGAATCCATCTTCTAGAGATCTTTCGAAGTCACTCCCCTCGAGCCACTGTCCCATCATCAATCGCTCAGCCTCCACATCAAAAGCACTAGCCATATGGGCTCCATGAGGTGGAAGAGGGTTATAATTTACATTAGTTTGTGGCAACACGATGCCCCCATTATTCACATGATGGTCGATCAACCTTCTTAGTGAAAAACACACTTTGGTTGGGTGGTTTACCCTATTATGGAGTGCGCAATAATGGGGCTTCTCCCTGTCCTCCCGCGAGAGTTGTGCGGTGTTGACATTAACCGACCTGCATACTTTATCATGGACCATGAGGTCGTAAAGGTTAAAATCTTATTCTACTATACAAGGTAGCTCGGGGGGATCCTCTTTGTTCTCAGACCATCTCTTATTATTTCTGCCCTTTCTACCTCCTCGGTCGCCACCGTTCTCCTCTTTGGCTCCATCGTCTGTATAGTTGACCCTCGAGGGTATTCCTCTCCCCGAGGTGACCGTTGGCCTGATTAGCAAACTCGGCAAGGTAGGCGGGGGTACTAAAAGTTTCACAAAAAAAGAGATATTCCTTGTCACTTTTAAAAATGCTGCAAATATGCCTTCTCACGTTTCGTTAATCAGGTGACATATATACTCGGACAGTAAGCCCTCTGCACACACTTGTAAAAGCTTATCTTCTCGTGTCTCATCTCTCATATCCAGAGAGCGTTCACGAAACCTCCTGATGTAAGCCACAACATCCTCTCTCGGCCTTTGTTTCTTATGTGCTAGCTGAGTGAGCGTAAACTCATCCTTAGCCAAAAAGAACTTTTGCACAAACAAAATGTGCAATTCTTTCCAAGAGCTTACACTACCTGGGTCCAAGTGGTAATACCACGTGTAGGCTTTCTCTGTCAAGGATTTTAAAAACTCCCTTAGCCTTAGCCTTTTGTCGTTATAATGGGCCCCAAGACTTTCGATAAACCTCTTCACATGCTCCTTGGGGTTAGCACCCTTCCCCGTGTACTTCTCAAAAATTGGTGGAATATACCCTACTGGGTAGGGTTCATTATTGTATGCCTCTAGATAGGGGGTACGAAAGTCATCGTACACCGAAGAACCATCTCCTTTAGATACATCTATAACTTTAGGAGCCCTTTCTTTATTTCTTCCAAGTCGGCCGGTGAAGGGCTAGCGGGTGGTAGTGTTGTTACCTCCAGGATCATTGAAGATGGTATGCCTACTCCTTGGCTAGCCATCGCGGTTGGGGCTGCTGAAGCTGCCCCCCACTTTACAGCATTGGACTCGTCATCATGGGTGGATTCACAACAGGGAGCACACTGCCCAAGGGTGGTAAAGTGGTGGGGAAAGTGTTATCAGAAGTAGGTGCAGCCACGCCTCCTGTGACAATGGGAGTCGGTATCGCTGCGGGTGGTGTAGTGAAAGAGCTCACTCCTATAGGAGATCCCAATATCACCATGGTTGTCAGAGTTTTAATGAACTCCGTGAACAAGCCCATCAGCCCCTTCATTTGCACTGGGCCTATTCCTGCTTGCGTGGGCATCATTTCAATAACACCAACGTCGGGTATGCTCGACTCCGTCCTTGCCATTGCCGCTCCATCAGGCGGCACAAAGTTGTTTGCCTCTTCTTTACGTTATATGACATCAAAGTCAATAACTCTAGGGGTATTATCCTCTGGCATCTTTCAAAAGATAATACCTCCCCAGCAAAGTCGCCAAATGTAAGATATGGGTTCTTCAAATGTAATTAGTATTAAGTGAGGTGTAACCCCTTATCAAAATTGAGGTTAACATCGTTAAATATTAAATTTTAGCGACGGACACATGTGAGTCAGAGACAAGAGATCCCAATGTTCAGACTTATATTAAATAGCCTATTAGCACAAAAGATGCATGGCAAGCACAATAAATAGATGGGACAAGTAGGAAGCTTGGTCAGAGGGAGAAAGAACAAGCACTCAAGGCACAATGAGGGAAAGGCAGGAACTTCAAGATCAGTTAATGCTCAATGATGAGTATATTAGATGAGTGTGGGGAGTTAATGCTCTCATTATGGTTCTCAATTGTGGGAGAATTTGGGCAGCGATTCTAGGTTCAAATTCCTCTATTTAACTTATTCATCTAGTATATATATATGGGGGGAAAGGCTGCTCGAGTAAGCTTGTCGACGATCGGTTTGATCGAGTGGATTAAATGCACAAGATATTGCATTTAATGCATGGGATCTCATGATTTTGGCGGTAAACCATTCTATTGGCTGGAAGAATTATGGGCACTAATGAGGGATGTGACATGTCAGCTTGAGGCTTACTTGAGGATGGCTAAACGGTCAGGCTTGGTGAACTAGGCCTTCCTTCCTTAGGATAAACCCACTTAAGTGCTACATTTTTTAGTCCCTAAATACCAGACATTATGACGTTAGAAAGTGATTTAAACAGTGACTCTGTCAGATATTTGGTCACATCAGTCAGGCGGGCTAGTATCTGTTTCGAGGTTGCTCGACTGGTAGGTGGCTCGAGTGTATTGCCATCTATTTGTTGGCTGAGAGTTATTTTGGGGCCAAGATAAAAGTACCTCTAGGAGGTTCCTTCGAATAGGTAAGCGTTAAGGTGGCTCGGTTGTTGTGGCTCGAGTGACCATTTGTTATGGATGAAGTTTTGCCTAAGTGTGCTAAGAGGGTTGGTAACTGCATTCCCAACGTTGCCCTGTTCTCAATCCTCCAAACCATGTCCCTGTGACGTTCCGAAGAGGAGGTTGTTCAATAGCGCATGTTAGCTCACCCATTCCCTGCCAGGCATGGTCCCTCGTGGGTACCAAACAACCTCACTCATCATACATTTATAAGATAAGGTAAATGACACACTATTATATTACTTATTACAAACTATTTTCATCCAGGTGACTTTAATATACGAATTGGATTCTTCGAACTGGGTAAATTGGAAAATCTCCGAGCTGGATCCCTCGAGCTACTTCTGTGAAGAATCTTCGAGGTGGGTCGTTTGAGCCATTTCTGTAAAGAATCTTCGAGGTGGGTCCATAGGGCAGCATTCCTTCTCTTTCTTCGTGAACCAACCAAACTTCTTAACTAAGTTAACCACCATTTGGTGGGGACACCCCCTACAGACACACCAAACACACCTTAACGAGTTAAAATGCAGATACATAACAAACACATCAAACACACCTTAACGAATTAAAATGTATTTTCAAATTGATTTTTAATTCACAAAAATGTTTATTAATATAATTAAAAATACAAGAAAATTATTTTTAACTCAGAAAAAATTATGAAAATTATTTCACACATTATTATACCAGAATATCATTTTTCAAAACTTCAGCATTATTAAACATATGATTAGTTGGAGAAACCCTAGAAGGCTAAGGAAGGAAGAGGAACTCAAGGGGAAGAAGAGATTTTGGGATTTAAGGCTTGTATTATCACATCTGGCCTAAGGTAAGTTTATATTGATTAAGAATTTAAGTGGGATTGTGTTATAATCTGAGATGTCAGGGTAATAATCCGGTAGTAAAATGGATTGTTATATGTACTTTTGGAAGCTTAGAGAATTGATTGAAAATGCCAATTTTGATAGGGTTATTGTGAGATGTTAGTAGGGCATTTATTCTATATGGAGCTTAAGATTAAGTTATAAACCCTAGAGTAGGGTAGTTAGTATATATTTGGTATTTCTTATCAAACTTAAGTATGTGATAATACCTAAATGGGGGTTCCTTGGGAGATCGAACTAATGTTATATGATAATGGGCATAGTTTTCGTGCATATTTCTGATGTGGGACTATACCTAGACTTGGGAGCCGGGAGAATTAGGGCCAATGTTGTATAGGATCATTTAGGATTATGTGTGTTTCACCCCTTTTTGAAATAATGTTACTACGTATGATACGTTAGCGTTTGGTTTATTTGTCCATGTTTGCTCTAACCCATTAGCGAAGGGTTATATATCTGCTTGCTTATTTTTTTGTGCAACATATCTGGTATGAGTCCTTATGGTATTACGCACTGGAGGGGATATCCTTATTGGGGGCATAGGAAGGCGATCATGTTGGTACCCCATTGATAGAGACGGGTTTCACCTTAGACATTTTATCCCGGATACTACGTGCTGATATACCCGTGTTATTTTGTGGTGACAAATTAGGGGGATCCTTTAATATAGTTTAGGTATGGGTTCATATTATTGGTGTGAAGACGTTGTGACTATCCCTTATGATTGATGTTTGAGGTAATAGGTGTGGGACAACCTATAACTCTACTTAGGACAATGCAAGAGATACCCAAAGGCATTAAAATATGCCTTCATTATATGTGGATGTTAGACATAGAGATTTTCCTTCTCCTACTTTACGTGATTATGTGTTATGGTACTTTAGTTAGTCATACCGATTTATATCTTATACTAAAGATGTATATGAATTATATTAGAGACGTATAACTATAAACTTATGACTCGGGATTTCTGCATCGAGTATACTTGAAATGTATATATTACGTTAGTGGCATGAGATGGCTTTAGGACTTATAGACTTGAGATATGTATATAATATCCTATCTAGAGGCTGTAAGAGATACTTTGGTTAGTTATCGGGGCGCGATTAATGTAAAAGATTATCGTAAGATAATTGATTCTTAATATGGGAGAAAACATAAGAATGGGAAAATTAGAGAATATGTAATTAAGAGATGAACTTTAAACACATGGAACACATATGGGTTTGGGAGTAGAACCGCATATATACTTTAAGTTGTTTGGGTTGGATAACTTAAATAACTTAAAATTCATTTAAAATGGGGAAAATATATTAAATTATTACTACTCGCTAACTATAGATAAATTCTTATTCTTTGTAACCTTGTTGTTTACGTTGTTGTTGATTCGATTTTTATAGGTCTTAGGTCGTCATTATTGCCATAGACTTGGGATGTTCGTTGGGGCGACGTCGTGATCCATCCTTCATAAGGTGTAGGCATTGTGTAGTGTCACTCATTTACATCTTATAGTTATTTATTTTAGTTTAAGAAATCGTGTTGTATTTTAGTTTTTTTTAAGTAAGAGATTGTATAAGATACGTTTGTATTCCAGAGTTGGATTATTATATTGGAAGTGTGAAATAGCGTTGCCAAAGCCGTTTATGAAAATAAACTATTTAAGCAACTCCGAAAGTTTGTTGAAGAAACTCTTTACTTAAATCAAAACGATTTTGAACACAAGATGTGTTAACAAAAGTATGTACGAGATTAGGACAAGATTTGATAACAAGTTTTAGTAAACAGTTTAAAATGTTTTAAACTCAGCACACTATTAGAAAGGGATGAGAAGATGTAGAAATATTGATACTCAGATTTTTAACGTGGTAAAACCTCAACCTTGAGGAAACATCCACGACTCCCTCTACGGAGTAAAACAAAAACAATCACTAAAACAAATATATGAGTTACAACCTATTTAACTAACATGCACACAAAAACAAATCTATACAAGTTCAGGATTGTACCCTCTGGCGTCCTTAACTTTTCTGCAGATCTTGTTTGTTGATGTAGTTGTCTCAGTTTGTCAACTCTTCTTTGTTTCAGTACTTTACGTCGACTTATGTTCACCAAATCTTATAGCCAACACTTTGAGTGTTTGTAGTGTGAAGATGTTTGTGAATGGTGTTCTAAAACACATGCATGCACACACACACACTTATTAGTTACAGACGATCCTAACAAATCACATATAAAGTCTATATGCAGTGTATTTGTTATTTTTCTTTCTTACAAAACCAAGAACCTTTTCGACCTTTCAAACTAACCCAGATTCCACGGAGATCTTGCTTAAGAAATCGGTCAAGACCTTTCTCAATCAGTTTTGAAAATATTATGAAGATTGAGAACCCTCCAAGTGCGAATCCCACTAGGTCAGGTTAGGTTTTGTAAAAACAGAAATAGAAAAACATCTATTGTTGATCTTTGAAGAAGAAAAAAATGTTTTAACAGAAAACAATCAACAACGAAATTCTCAAGATGAGAAATAAATGCAGCTAAGTGTTCTGTGACATAAAAAAACTTCAGATCTATGATTTCTATTGAAAAAGAAACAAGATCTGAGTCTATGTCTAAGTTGGAAATAAGATTTATGAACAGAAGGATTTCAGCAACCCAAGATCTCTTAACCAGAACTCTCATAAACCTAAGAAAACACTAAGGATGGTGTTTTTGGTTATGGTGGTTTTTCTGGAGAGGTAAGTAGTTTGGGCTTGAGAAGTGTTTGGACGAAGTTAGGGTTTCTAACTAGGGTTTGGTTTCTCTCTCTAACTTCTCTCTTCTCTCTTCTCTCTCTTCTCTCTCTCTCTCTCTATTCTCTGAGACTTTGCAAAATGGCAAAAGCTTTCGAAGGCTGAGATGAAGGGTCTTTAAATAGGGAGAGGAGAAGATTCCAGAGCCTCGTTCAAAAACAATGGCTGAGATTGAGTCAAGCTCCATTGACTGCAATCCAAGGGCTCACAACAGGCGGTGGATTAAACAGGCTATGATTGGCTTAAGGGATTACACGGGGATCCACTCAAAAGACATGCAGGCCATCGATAAGGATAGATCCAAGGGCTGTAAGCGTGCGATGGTTTGTCTCAGTAAAGAAACACAGTTTGGTCCAATCAGAAGACAGCAGGTGTTAGCCTGTGAACGAAGGTAAACGCGCGTCCCAAAATAATTACAAAGCCAACCCTTAAGTCTCTAGCGCTTTCGGTTTCTACCCAGAGTAACTTTAGGCCAATAAACACAACAATCCATATTTATATAATAACCCCAAGACTTTTTTTAAATCAAATTTTAATTAAATAAAACCTTGTTTAAAATATGTTTTAAATTCCCAAAAAATTATTAAAAATCAAATTGAGGGATTTAAACACACTCACAACAATAAAACACATAGGGGTGCAATATGATATGCAAGAATCAAATTCTAAGTGTGTGAGTGATGGCTATAGTCTTAGGATCATTACATGATAGATAGAAGAAGAAGCAACCCAATCTCTGAAGCTCTTTGGTTTCTAGGATAGACTCTATTTTGTCACAATTTCCAAACTAGATGAGCTCATATACAGTCTAGACTCAAATGAGTCAAAAGTATAAGGGCTTCAAAGTGCTTGGTATTAAAGACGATTTTTATATTCTTTAGTATTTGTTATCTTTCATTATATTACTTGTTTAGTTTTATGTACTTCGTTATGCTGAGAATGTTACCAAATGTTTTTTATTTCCGTGATTTTTATAGTAGACCTGATCAATCTATTGATGAATTTTACAGGGTGTCACAAGAAGTTCAATTGCCCAAATTTCTATCCAAACTAATGGTCATGAAGAAGAGTAATGGAAAGTGGAGAGTCTGCATAGACTTCACAAGTCTCAGCAAAACTTGTGCCAAAGACAACTTTATTTTGCAAAAGATTGATTAATTGAACAATGCCACAACCAGCCAAAAATGGATGAGTTTCCTATATGCGTAATGTGGTTACCATTAAATTCCTTTGTTCATCTTAGGCCAGGAGAATACCTCATTCATTACCACTATTGGCTCGTATTATTACATAGTCATGCCATTTGGGATCAAGAATGAGGGGGACACTTACCAATAATTGGTCACTAAGATATTTAAACACCAACTGGGTGACATCATGGATGTCTACATAGACAACATGCTCGTAAAAAATAAATACTAGAGCGACCATGTTCAAGACATCACGAAGATGTTTGATCTCGATCTAATCGAGTAATGGAGAGAACAATCTTTGATCAAACTAGATTTTTTCAAAGGGCAGTTGGCCAAGCAGTACAACAAAGGCATCAATCCAAGAAAGTTTCAGGTCGGGGATGACGTCCTCAGAAAGGTGATTGGTAGCATAAAGAATCCATCAGATGGCAAGCTAGGTCCCAACTGGGAGGGACCCTTAAAAATTATCAGAGACAACCTCCAAAGAGCCTACCATTTGGAAATAATGGGGGCATAGTCTATAGGGCCTGGAATTAGTCCAATCTTAGGAAGTTTTATTTTTATCTTTGTTCAAATTTTAAAGTTTTGTTTACCAAATAGTTTAAAGTTTAATTAATGCAATTAGCTTTCTGGTTGTTCCAAATGGCATGCCAACTTTTTTGTGATAAATCTATCTTTATTTATCCGGTCAAGTTCTGATCACCGGCTTAAACTCCCGCTTAAACCCTAATTATTTATTTGAATTCCTTAATAAGTTTAAACCTAAAAAAGCTTCAAGGTCACAAGTTTTTGTCATTAATAAACCCGAAAGCATCAGGAATTACCCGGGTAAGAACAAAGACCTATAAGGGATCCCTACGCACTAAGTGTTTGCACTATGGTCGGTTAAAATCCTGAATAGGTGGATGGCCCTGTGATCAAGTGCATTTTCACCACAGTTTGTCCTAGGACTAAGACTGTGTGAAAACACTTTCTAAAAGGTAAGGTAAATGATAAATACATGCTCAGCATATAAAATGGGAATCATGGAGTTAACTTATAATTTCATTCACAACATTTATTTTACAAAAAGCCAAAGTCTGGATACGCGCATGATAAAACTGACCGTCATATCTGGTAAGTGCTTGGTGATCTCAACTTGACGACGATCATCTGGGTTAGATTATAACTCATTATCACTATCATGAGAAAGTAAACATTTTTCACTAACTGAAATGGAACTACATCAGGAGGAATTCCACTCTCATCGGTCTAAAGAGAAGAGTGCTGATAAGCAGGGCATTTTGCCTAGTACTAATACCAAAGCTTAGAGTCTTTGGGGACCTTCGTGATAGCTAGGGAATTGAGATAACCATACTTATAATCCACTTATTTATCTTCATCAAGGCAAAACAGGGCATTCGTACAGCCCTCAATGTACCAGTAACCCAAATTATATGGGGACCCTGCTTAAAGGAGTACTTCAACTTCATTAATAGGTGGTTGCTCTGCTTGATCACCTCATTCATGTGAAATTCTTCTTCAGTCTTGACGAGCTTTTCCCTTAAGGAATTATTCTCATTCAATAGCATCTCGATAATACCCCCAACTCCTTGACTTTAGTTTAAAGGCCTATAACCAAATGGGCCTACTCGTTAAAAGAATCTGTCATTTAATAGAATGCCCACTGAATAGAGAGGAGCGCTTCACGAGCTCAGTTAGAAGTCTCTCAAAAAAGGATCAAATACAGGTCTTCACATTATTAGGGTGTTAGAGTTAAGACCAAGTTATTTTCAGACAGCAAATATTAAAGGAAAGGCATTTAAAATCAAAAGAATAAAATATAACACTCACTAGAAGTCAATAGTTAGGAAGTAATGGCAAGGCAAAAATAGTTTTTTTATTAAAACATCAAAGTGTGGGGTAAGACCTTATAACATGTTCATCAAAAGACAGGGAAACACAAAGAAAAAAGGAAATAAGGAAACTTAATCTAAGCCTAATAAACTTGGCCTTCCTTTTTTCACATTTTATTTATTGGTTGGACCCTTATTCTGGTCGACGACCTCCTTTTCCTACTCAGGCCCATCCTTAGCCAGACTATTTCCTAAGGCCTCACCCTCTTCCTCGTCTTTCGGTGGGGAAACTGGATCATACTCTCCATAAAATTTGGACTTAGGGGGACCTCAATCTTGGCCAGTGATGAGTCCCAGTCTCTTTTAAAGCTAGACTTACGGATATAAGCTAGTTGTTTCTTGTCCTGGTCAAAGGCGCCCACAAACCCTCAGTCATAGGCCATATTCTTGATCGTTGGTGCCTCGGATAGGATTCGAGCATTCTCCTCAATATTATTATTCAGCTACTTATTTTTTTACCTCAGCTTGGCCATCTTCAGTACAGTGGCCTTTTTCTCGATCTCGTTGGCCTTCTTAGCAGTCTTGTAAGCCTATTGGGACTTCACCAAAGTGTGTGCCAGGTCATCATTGACTTAGTTCTGATCGACCATTCTTTCAAGGATATTGATCATGTCCACCACAAATTACAAGATAAAAGGTAATCAAAAGTTAGTACTACAGAAAATCTTAAATTAAAAATTCGATCAAAGTACTAAGGCTAACCAAAGTTAATGCATGTGCATTGTAAGAGATGAGTTAGTCGGCAGTCAACCTATCGCCCTTCTCCTTATCCAACTCTCGAACGACCCCTCTCAACAGCATAAGGCCCAAGTACTAGTGACCCGTCCCCTTGGGCATCTACTTTCTTGGTGGGGATAATGCAATAACGAAAGGACTAGCACCAGTCGTGCTCTTCTTTTGATTATTATTTTTTGCCAAAAGAATTCGACAAGTTTACCCATTTAAATGAACCTCCGACCTCCTTCATTTGGTAAGTTTGGGCCTTTGGATAAATGGGGAGGTCAAACTCATCCAATATAATGGAAATCTTTCTGTTTGGGGTCATCTCTTCTTCTAACATAGCAGGAATCACAACAGGGATAACAATAATGTCCACCGACTCAAAAGAAGCTAAAGTAGACTCATGAAAAGACTCTTCACTATTTGAAAGGAATTAGGTCCCAGGTATTGTATCCAAGGGCATTGAAATAAAAAGACTTGATTATGTTTGTATATTTGAGTAGCAAATATAATGACCTGGGATGCTCGGCACCAACATACGAAGGCTTCTTCAAATTCTAAACTTTGACCAGTTTAACCCAGTTAATGTGAGAAGTGTTGGATATTAATATTTCCTCAAGATAAATTCATGACTCTAATAACCTTTATTACAGTTGGGGAGATTTACAATAAAAACCTTGTCATCCCTTCTAGCCTTCAAATAGAAGGTGTTGTCATTCGTTTTGACCCATGAGTGGCAATATCTAATTTCAGGGGTTCCTATTTGGATTTGATATAACTCATTGATTCTATGAACCCCATTCATAATCCTCCATGTGATTAGGGTACATTGAGCAGGCACCACTTTAAAGTACTCACAAAATTCACAAAAATAATTAGTTAAGGGGAAATGTGATTCCACCCTCAACAACGAACTGAGTGTGCAACCAATGGAGACCCTCTACATTATAATAGTTGTCAGGTTCCTCAACACAATTTATGACAACCTAATCATAGATGTAAAACCTTTTTCTAAGCTCCCCCAAGGATTTCTTATTCATAGGATACACAATTTTCACAATCCAAAAAGAAAAATGACAAAAAAAAATGTAAAAAAATGAAGAAATGTAGATGATCATTTGAAAAATTTATAGAGAAAATGGAAAATGAGAAGGAGAGAAAACTGACATATGAAGAATAAAAAAAGCTCTGATGTCTTTAATAGTGAAAATGGATATACAAAATGGCGATAGGAGAAGGTCTTTGAACTATTTGGTTCAACTTCCTATACAATCCATTATTTAAAATGGAGCCTTGAGCGATGACTAGCAGACGCGCCTCACCTTTTAGTACCACCAGGGTCCATATTACCAGCGTACCCTTAAAGAACTGGGGAAATTATAAGTGTGCCCTCAAAGATTTAACAGGCAACACAAATTGAATTTTTACCTCTAAAAATTACAAGTATTGGTGCCCTTAAGTCTCATACTCAATCGACGATTAGAAATTACTGCCGACCAAAAAAAATTCACTAGAGATCAAACCTCTTCCCCTCTTCGAGGTTGCAAAGCTTTAGAGGTAATTATGAGGGAATTATTCTGATAATCCAACCTAAACGGAATAGCCGACACCTGTCTAGCAACACCTATAAATAATAACAATTTGAAGATAAAGACAAAGAGGATCTGATAAATGAGTATCTAGGGCTTGGATTTATTTGATCGTGTTACACATACATCTCAAGTTTCCAGAGTCCTACACGAATCGTCCTACTTGTGTTGTTTATAAATGTAACCCTCACCCCGGGGGAAGGGGTCATATAATTCTTGTTATTATGAATTAATTAATAGAAATAGAGAAACACCCCATGGACATAGACACATTATTGAACCACGTATACATTGTGTTGTGTGATTGCCATTTACTATTTAACTTCATTTTCTTGAAAATAATCTACGTAGGATTTTACCACCTACATAAAAGATCATGTACATATGGTATGGAGAGAGGAGCATTACCAAGACTTTTAAAATATCTAATAATATTTCTATAGTCCCCCTGTTATAATTCCTCCAATAGAGGACAAGCCTATTAAGTTATATAATTTAGTAGCTGATAATTTGGGGTTTTATTGGCCCAAGATAATGATCTCAATAAGGAATAGTCTCTTTATCACTTTAGTAAGTTTTTAAATTAAAATGAATGCAAATACTCTTTATAGACGTTGATGTCTAAAAATGGAGTGGGTCAAAATTTTTAATCACGTATAAAATACAGATAATTAAGCAAGACAAACACAAAACAAACAAGGTTTCAAACTGGTTTAGCTATGAAAAAATCCTACATCCACTGTTTTTAGTATTTATGGTGGTTATAATAGCTCAAAGTTGAGTATGCCAGTGCCTTATTGAAGTGTAACCTTGAGCTAAGGTAGATCGTGTATTTATAGTGGTCAGGAACCTAAGAGATGGAATGTCTTTATATATCCAGGTATTTAAATTTGTATACAATGAATAATATTGTCGATATTCAAAGGTACGTGTACAAGAGTTCTTAACAATTCCACTCAGGTGACTTTTGCTATTCTTGATGGTTTGTATTCTTGAGGTTGGTCGGTCGGCTGGCCAACTAAGTGTCCCTAGAGCCGACTAAGAAAATAAGTACTGTGAGGATAGCCACGTAGGAGGACAGGTGTCCATTTCTCATTGGTCTACGCGGATGAATTATTTCTACATCCAACAAAAGCCCCCAATGCTCCATGCTTGATGATTTATCGAAAGTATGGAGTATTTGTTCCAAAATCTTATTTGATGTGTTATCTGGGAATTGGTCAGCAGTTGCTCTTGGACTTGTAATTTTTTTACCAATTTTTTAAGGCGGTGGCATTTTTGTAAATAATTTGAAAAATAACAAACCCTCAAAGGCTATGATGGTCCTTTTGCGTCTTTAGTAACGATGTGTCCGTCGGCAGTTCAATTGTTTGTTCAGTTCAATCATTTCATTTATATTTTCAAGGTAACCTATAAAAGTACGGTTGTTTCCCATCACTTATTTACATAAAAAATTCAGAACTTAGGTTTTTTCTTTCTTCTCAAACTTTCCTTCTTTGCTTTCATTATTTGCTATCTATCGTCGTTTCTCAATCTCTATAAACTTTCTTGCATGTCCCTTATTTGATTTTTTTGTCTTTCAAACATGGTGTACATTGTAGACAAAGGTTCCGTAAAGGAATCTAGGGAAAGAAGAAAAATTCCTAGTTAGGTAGGTTTAAAAATAGATAGTGGGCCTGTTGATGTGTTGTCATTGTTTGAGGGTCATCGGATCCCAATTCTGTTCATTGATAAGTACGAGATCACCTTTCCCCAAACCCATTTTTTTCTTTAATTTTGCCAGTATTTTGATGTAATTCCAGCGAGGGTAACCCCCAATACATGGAGGGTTGTAAATGGGATAAACAGGTCAAATGAAATCCATGGGACCCACATTATCATCCACGAGCTGATGCTTTGTTATAAATGGAGAGCTACGGGTGACAACACCTATTATTTGAAAACCAGGTAGGCTAATAGAGCACTGGTGGTTAATTTACCTGACTTAAATAAAGATTACTGGGATTATGGTGTAATAGTGAAGAATTGGAGACATGCCCCCCTTCCTGCGGAGGTGAAATATACTAGACCCAGATGATCCCAGGATGGGCGTGGCATAGGTTGTATAATATTTTATTTTTTTATTCTTTTCTTGCTTACTAACTTTTTGATAATTTTTACCGACTAACTGTCTCGTCTTGTTTTTGTGTTGAGGAGAACAAAAAGAAGTGCCCAAAGGAAAGAGAGGATAATATTGATGACCTTAAATATTTGTGGGACATTCATCAAATAGAAGGAGATGAGCATCCCTGAGCGGCTTCTGTTCTGCTAGAATATAGGAGTTATGTTACTTTATTTGTGGTCCGACCAATAATCATTCTGCCTCACTCCCCCATCAATTTGGACGATGACCCAGTTTCTACCTCCTTTTTCGCTGAGTCACTTAGAGTAGAGAGAGAGTTTATCCAAGGAGGCACATTATCTTCCTTCGAATCACTTGACATTACAACCATCCTGACTTCACCCTTTGTAGAAATGGTGAAGAGAAAAAATACAAATTTTCTTACTGGATTTGAATCTCCCCCTCCTGTTAAGAAGAATACTGTTGTCGACAAGAGGCTTTAAGGAAATGAAAAGAGGCCTTAAGTCCTCAATATAGAAGAAGCTAGAACCGTTGAGCCAGGATTTAAGAGGTTAAATAGAGGTTTACCCAGCCACCAAGAGTTGGCTTAGAAAGCCTTTACCGACCAAAGCACCATTGAAGATGCCTCAGTGTCCATTAATCCTGGATTGGCTAGGGGTTTGATAAATGATGGAAATCTTTCAGCAGATAGGTCAGTCGCAACCTCGATGTCTAGAGCCCGATTAGTTGAAAGTGCTAGTCAGAACTTGGCCTTGGTTAGTAGTGTACTTCTCCGTCTGCCTTTAATAATACATGCTTGATCCTTTTCTGTACTGATGCTATGCATTTTTTCTATTATAGTTCTTAATTAATTGTAACCCAATGCTGGAGAAGGATGAAAAGATGAAGGCTTCCTCGGTTAATGTAGAGGAAGCTTTTGAAGGCTTGCAGAAGTCCTTACAAGAATTTGGGGAGGCCTTGGAGACAGAGGGAAAATCTTGGCAGGATAAGCTGAAAGCGTCCAAGGATAGGGAAAAGGTAGTAGAGAATAAAATAAAGGCTGTCGATAATAAAGTAACCCTTACCGAGCAGAAAGTAAATGAAGCTGAGAGAAAGACAAAGGTTGTTGAGGATAAAACTTCCAATCTGAACAATGAACTTACTGCTCTGAAGGCTAAGAGAAAAAAGGTTAAGGATGAGGGCATTAATAAAGGATGGGATAAAGCATTTGTTGCTGCAGTTATCCAAATTAAGTATGCCAAGAAGATCCCTTATAAGGATGGTCAATCGGATGCCTTGAAGGATATCGACATCCAAGATGATTCTTAACTGTTTCAAAGGCACAACCTAGGATCCCCTCCCAACTTGGATGAGGAGTTTGATAATGAAGAGTATTATGGGGAATCTTTTATGGTGCTAACTACTATAGCCGACCTACCTCCTCCTGACTCAACTTCTAAGGAAAAAGAGAAGGTTTAACTACTTTAGCTAGTTTTTGTCTGCTCTTTATATATTTTTCTTTTCTCCTTTCTTCCTTCTTCATTTGTAATGGAATTACCCTTGTAATCCTTGATTTATCAATGATATGAAGAAATTTTGTTCATCCTTTATGGTGTTCCTTTACTTTATGTGATTATTATTGTGTGTCTTCTTTGGTCCGACTTATATTCTTACACTTGTGGGTTTATAGTTTGATGCTAGGAGGAATGTGATAGTTTCTACTGAATCTGACTTGTTGAGGCATTAAAAAAGTGTTCTTGAAGTTCATCATGTGGCTTTATCTGAAACAGAGTTCGTAGGATTTCACAGCGTAGATGCCTTTGACTAAATAAAAGATTCCTATGTTCATTTTCATTATCTTTTTAATAGGGTTATGACGAACAATGTGGCTTACTATGCGATGATCAAATAGTTTTAAGAAGATCACAATATTTTTTGGGCACTATTACATTCTAATTATAAAGCTAATTATGAGGCCTTGAGCGCAGGTTGGGGGTTTGATAAAAAAAAATGCAAGATATCACGTATGCCTTGAAGAATAAGGATTGGTGCTAATTAAAAAAGTAAAAACTGCTCGGGAGATTATTGCACTCCTGGAAAAGGAAAATAATGCCTTAAAGAATGAGCTGGATAGTCTGAAGAAGACCTTCGAGACTGAGCCGAATAAAGGTGCCTCTTTCCTTGAATTGGAGAATGCCAGACTGTTGGAGGATCTAGAGAACTTGAAGAAGAGAAAAACTAAGTTCGATCAACCTTCTAGGCATGTGTTAGTTGCTCGGCCAACTATAGATGAAAAAAGAAACAAGCAAACCTTGGCCGACTAAGCTACTAAGCTGCAAGAGAAGGATAAATCCATCAAGAAGCTCCAAGATAGGGTAGACCGTCTAAATTTTCATTTCCATAACTAACTCAAACCTGTCTGGATGAATGGGTATGATGAAGCTTTAACTCATTTGGAAGATCACTTAGAGCAAGCTCTCCGAGAAAGATATAAATGGGGTTTGTTAAACATGTTGGGATTACTGAAGGTAGAAAAGAAGAGTAACTTATGGCACTGACATGATCGGGAAATGTTAGATTATCTAGACCCTCTATTCAAGATTGATGTTGAGTGGATTTCGGCAGCTGCCATTCCTAGTTAGAAAGTATATAGGGGATTATGGTATCTAAGGAGAAGATGAATATGTTTATCCCTCACATCTACTGGACCGACCGAGCAGCAGCAGATGCAATAAGACAAGAGATTTCAAATCTATAACATTGCCTAACACTTTGGATGAGCCTCCTGATGGGACGAGTAAAGCCGAAGGAAAAGGTCCAGTAAAATAGACTTGTACTCCTTGCTTTTTTCTATATTGTAACACAAATTATGTTGGGAATAAAATAGACTTTGTTTTTCAATATGCACGTTTCTTAATACTTTTTAATCTTTATTTAATCTTGCGACTAGTTAATCGGATTACCGATCAGGTAATTTGCTTAAATGATAAGTGTTTGGTCCAATATTGAACCTAATTTATGATGCCTTAGATTATACTGAAGCACTTAGATAAAATTGTAAGTAGTTTTATTCGGCTAAGTGGTTGCATCAGTTATCAGTGGCGACCAAGTGTGCTAGGAATGTATATTTATTCATCTGTTTAACCTATTCGGGTAAAACTTCTTATGTTTAACTTTAAGTCGTACATGAAGTTATACTGACTTTTTGTTCTTGACTTGTCAAAGAGGAAATCAAACATTAAGTCTAAAAAAAATTTCCAAACTAAACTTGGAAGTTAGAAAAATTTGAATTTGAAGTTTGAAAAGTTTGCTAGTGGTGCATATCACCATACCCTGAAAAAAAATATAAAAAGGAAGCATAATTAATAGAAACTCGCAACTTCATAAATTGAATAAATGATTACATCAAATCAATATTATTGATAATATTTTTGGAGGTGGTCGGCGTTCCATAGATTCTTGAATTATTCCCCTTCAAGTGTTTTCAGACGATAGGTTTTTAATCGGAGGACCGCTGAGATACGATAAGGACCGTGCCAGTTGGGCTATAACTTATTGCCCTTATGAATCACCTTCTTGAGGACATAGTCTCCTTCTTTCAGGTTGGTTGGTTTGACCCTCCTGTTGTAGAATCTAGCAGTCCTTTGTTGATAAGCAACCATTCAAATTGCAACATCCTCTACGACCTCTTCGATCATGTATAGATCCAATCTCCTCATAATATCACTCTTAGGGGAGTCAAAATTCAACACCCCGTGAGTCAATAGACCTATTTTAGTTAGTACCACTGTCTCACTATCGAAAGAAAGATGTACAGAGTCTCTCCTATTGTTGTTCACGGCGTAGTCCAATAAGACCAAAGGACGTTGTGCAGTTCATTGATCTAGTTCCCCTTAGTATCATCCAACCTTTTCTTCAACCCATCAAGAATTTTTTTTATTAGTGATATTTGTTTGACCATTTCATTGTGGATGTCCAAGTGTTGAATGGAGTTTCCTGAATCTTGGACTGGATGTAACATTCCTCAAACTGCTCATTGTCAAACTAGGAACCATAATTAGTGATGAAAGCATAAGGCATCCCATAGCGACATATGATTTGCTTCCATATGAACTGAAAGACTCTCTGATAAGGCATATTAATCAAGGGATCAACCTCTACCCATTTGGTGAAGTAATCCACTACTACAACCAAATACTTGAACCTTCCTTTGATGGTCAACAATGGGTTAACTGGGTCAATACCCTAAATAGAAAATGACCACGGGGAAGTGATGGGAGTTAGTGTAGCCCCATGTCTTTTATGAATAGTGGCGATCTTTTGGCACTTATCACACTTCTTGGCAAAAGAAACACAGTCTCCCTTCATCGTCGGCCAGTAGTAGCCTTCTATGGCTATTCTTTGTACCAATGATCGACCGATTAAATGAGCTTAACATGAGCCTTCATGCACCTCCTTGATTAAGTCATGTACTTTAGCGAGATTAACACATCAAAATAGGGAGATGGTGTATCCCATTTTATACAAAATGCCTTTCTCCATAACATAATTAGTTGCTTTGTATCTCAAATTTATGGCTTCTCTCTGGTCGGATGACAACAGTCCTTTATTAATGTAGTCTTTGATTGGATCTATCAAAGAAGTTCCCAATTCCATGATGATAACGTTGATAACTTTCACATCGATGATTTTGTGTGTTAGGATCTCTACGGGAATGGTTCATTTGAGTTTTATCTGAGTTACAACGCTAACCAAGTAAGTGCATCTGCTCGAGCATTCTCTATTCTAGGGATTCGGACCATCTTGACTGCAATTAATAAAGAGATAACCTCTATAGTTTTGTTCAAGTACCTTACCATAAGTTCTCCTTTAACTCCATATATCTGAAGCATTTAATTGACAATGAGTTGAGAATCATTATGCGCTATCACCTGCTCAGCACCCAGTGATAAAGCTAGTTCCAAATCTGTAATCAACACCTCATACTTAGCCTCATTGTTGGAAGCTTGGAATTGAAACTGTAAAGCGTATTCCATATCTATGTTATCTGGAGTGTTAATGATAAGTCCTGCTCTACTTCTAGTGGCACATGAAGATTCATCCACAAATAATTTCTAAACTGGAATGTCATTGTTGAAGTCTTTCTCTCATAATACTCCATGTATGAATATCTTTTTGCTCTGTTTAGCTAATCATTGAGATTTTTCTTGAGCAGCTGATGTTTTTAGTTAGTCGATAATAACCTCAATTTGCTTTTAAGCTGAGATCTCCTCCAAAGAAGTGGCAAACTTGGATTATTGGTCTCCTCTAGGTATGTGAATTCTGCAATGAAATCTACTACTGTTTTCCTTTCAATGCAGTCCTTGGATCATATATCATCTCATATACCCCTAAATCAATTGCCCAAGACATCAATTTTCTTGACTTTTCTAATTTGTGCAAAGCTTTTTGCAGAGGCAAATTAGTGTACACCACAATAGTATAGGCCTGGAAATATGGTCTCATTCTCCCAAATGCTTTAATAAGTGCGAATGATAGCATTTGAAAGAGTGGATACCTGGTTTATGCTCCTCAAAATGCTTTACTCGTGTAGTAAACAAGCTTCTGAACTCCTCTATCTAGTCGAATCAAAGCCGAACTAAAAGATGACACTGAAATATCCAAGTACAAATATAACCTTTCCTCCAAAACTGGTCGGGAGAGAAATAATGGAGATCCCCAATATTTCTTCATATTTAGGAAAGCTTTCTTACATTCATCGTTCTACTAAAAGGTCATTTTTATCATCTTAAAAAATGGAAGACACTTGTCTATTTCTCGGGACACAAAACGGTTGAGGGCTTCTACTCTTCCAGTTCGTTTTTACATGTCTTTTTATATGTAGGATATTGCACCTCAAACAAAGATTTTATGTTGTCTAAATTGGATTCAATTCCCCTCTAGTTCATAGTATATCCCAAGAACATTCCTTCTTATATCCTGAATATACATTTGATCGGGTTACGTTTCATCTGGTGCTTTTCCAACTGGTCAAATGTCTGAGCTAAGTCTTTAATGCGATCGACGTAACCTTACTCTTTGTGAGCATGTCGTCCACATATACCTCTATTTTTTTTCAATCTTCTTTTCAAACACTTTATTCACCAGCCTCTGGTATGTTGCTCCAGCATTTTTTAGCCCAAAGGGAATTACGTTATAGCAGTATGTTCATTGGCTAGTAATAAAAGATGTGATGTCCTTATCTTTTAGCTTCATTTTAATGTGGTTGTAACTAGAATAGGCGTCATTAGGCTGAGTAATTCATGACCTGTAGTTGCATCTACCAACTGATCATTCCTTAGTAAAATGAAAATAATCCTTTGCACATGCTTTGTTGAGGTAAGTAAAGTCAACGAACATATGTCATTTATTGTTCTTCTTCTTGACCATCACCACGTTGTCTAACCAACTGGGGATACTTGACATCCTCTATAAATTGAGCTCTCCGTAATTTCTCCACTTCCTCTTGGATGGCCATGTTCTTCCCGGGACTGAACACTCTACGTTTTTATTTGATCGACTTAGCATCTTTGTATATGTTGAGCTCATGGAAAATGAAATTAGGGTCGATTCCTGGTATATCCTCGTGGCTCCAAGCAAACACGTTCTTTCGTTCTCTAAGGAATTCAATCAATTCCTACTTGAAAGAAGGTGTTAAGTTCGAGCCAATTTGAGTGGTTCTTTCTGGCTTCTCATCATCAAGCACAATGGTCTATGTTGCCTCCATAACCTGTCCCTTAACCAAATCTTCTTCTTCTCGAGGATCTAGAGTGTCGATATGGTGGCCTTTCTGAACTTCATGTTGGTCGATAGAAGTGTAATAGCACTCTCTAGCTTCCATCTGGTTGCCATTCACTATGCCGACTCCATAATTAGTATCAAACTTCATACACTGATGTACTATAAATGATATTTCTTCCAATCGCTTCTTCCCAACTCTATCGAGAATCATGTTGTAGGCTGAAGGGATATTTTTATCTAGTACATAAAATGAATCCTCTCATTTTTGCTTACCGGCCAAGTGTCGACCAAGACGTCCAGCTTGATTTTCCCTAGAGGATAAATGTTTTCTCCTGAGAATACAATGAGAGTAACGTGATAAGGTTCTAATTTGTTGTCTCGTATCCCTATGTTGTGGAAATAGTTATAAAACATAACATCTGCTGAACTCCCATTGTCTACCAGGATTCTTGCCACTCTGCAATGATGAACCCAACAAGTGATAACCAATGGGTCATCATGAGGGTAAAGTAGTCCGCTCAGATAATTTTTTGAGAATTTGATCACTAATCTGTCCTTGTTGACTTTCCTAGGTCGACCATTTGTGCACTCAAAAATGTCAATCTGTCTAATAAAAGGATAAGATTTGGCTTCATTTAGACAATCCTTTCTCTCAGCTATCTCATATCCTCCACTGGTGTCTTCTCCTGCAATGAAATGACAACTAAGAGAAATCATTCCAACCTTAAATTATAGCTCCGCGTGTTTCTTCGACAGGTCAGGATCATCCTCATAATCGTATTACAAGCCCATTTCTCATCATCTTTTACTCTGCAAGAGGACTCGAACATCCTTCTGGTGTCCCGAC
The DNA here is from genome assembly GCA_949130495.1 of Sambucus nigra. NCBI lineage: Eukaryota > Viridiplantae > Streptophyta > Magnoliopsida > Dipsacales > Adoxaceae > Sambucus > Sambucus nigra. The sequence continues at coordinate 90,591,500 of OX422219.1, read as the reverse complement.
CACCAGCCCGATTAACAAATTTAATCAATTTCCCCTAACGAATGAGATTCTTCACTTCATTCTCTAGAGCGATGTAATTTTTAGAGGTGTGCCCATGATCTTTGTAAAAATTGCAATATTTGGATTTATCCCTCCCGTTGGGAGGCTACTTCAGTTTTTAGGCCAGTTTAACTCTATATTGCCCTTAATATCTTCAAGTATGTGATGGAACCCTTTGGTGAGCGGTGTATTCATCATACTTTTTTATTTTATTAACCTTCTTATCTTTCTGATCCTTTTTGGCTGAATTCTTTTGGCTTTTAGTCTTCACATCTGGAGCTTCTTCAACATCCATTGCATCCTCGGTATTCATAATCTTCCCAGCCTTGACCATCACTTTTATCATAGTTTTAGGGGGATATTTTTGCCAGTGCATAGTAAAAATCTTTGGCGAGCAAACCATTCATCAGCGCTGCAATGAGAGTTTTCTCTTCATAATAAATCACTTATAATTTCTCATTGTTGAAGAGAGTGATATACCCCCAAGTAGTTTCTCTATATTTTTAATGAACGGTCAAGAGATGAGTAACACTCTTAACGGACTTGGCCCCAAAATAGAAGTTATTGATAAGTAGTTCGGTCAATTGAAGGAAGCTAGAAAATTTTTCTCGAGGTAGGTTGTTGTACCATATATGGGCTGAGCCTGTAATAGAACTTGAGAATGCTTGGCAACGTATCTCATCAAGGATAGAGCATATATCAGTAGCAACCTTAAATTGCTCAATATGGAGGACTGGATCAGTCTTCCCATCATACTTGGGAGTAATAATTGGTGTCTTGAATTTAGAAGGTGTGGGATAATCCACAATAGCCTGGATGAAAAGGGATCCCTTCTCAAAACTCCTCTGCAAAGGTTTCTTGGTTTCTACCATTTCTCCCAACTGATATTCCAATTGTTGTATTGGCCCTTTTCAGGAATTCTCCTCTGGTTTAGACTTGGTTGAGGCAGCTTTGGTGGCTTTATTATGCACATGTGTTAAGATTTCCTCTTGGGAAGTCTGCTAGACATGCAAAGAGCCTCTTATGCTAGCCCTAGACCTAAGGAATATTTTTCTATGCTCGCGGGATCGATCTGGCTCCCTGTGGTATCCTCTGGCTACTTGAGGCCCCACACGATCAAACGTATATGCCTTACTTAAGCATCCTAACATGCTCGGCCGTTCAGATGAGAAAGGCCGACCAATATAATAATTTGTTGATCGGATTGACGACGTTGCCCCTAGCGGGTAAGATCTATCACGAGAAGATTTAGAATGGCTACTTCTCTTATTTATGGCTGGTGGGGGTGGCATGTCCCTCCGGGATGGCTCAGTAGTGGACTTGTCTTTCAAGATACGAGCAAATTACCGAACTGACTCTTGCATGGCTTTTTGCCCTTCAACAAGGTTAAGTAAAATTCCTTGAAGATCTGCCACACTGAAAGGAGCAGATAGAATAACAACGTTTCCTTCATTCCTAAGGTTATTTTTCAGGTCAGTCATTTTTCCAAGGGAAAAGAAATAAAATAATTGGTAATGAACGATGACAGACAAATGTTGATTTTTACACCCTTACGTTTATATCCTTTACACCCTTACATTGATTTTTATTCCAAAATCAAGTTCATTTAGGACCATTTTGTGTAACATCTTTTCCAACATTTTTATTTCATAAAAATGTTTCACTTTATGTAATTTTATTATTTTTCCCATTTATTTTCAGACATATCATTTCCTCCAATTTCACAAGTATTATTTCCCAAAACACCCTTAAGTTAACCGCACTAACTTATTAAGTGTTTTTAACTCATTAAAACCTCTTTAATAGTTTGGAATAATATTCCCTTCAAGTTAGAAACATCTGTATTTTATTACTTTATTGGTTAAGAAATCATTTAACATATAAGACTACTTTATAAGAAAAATAATATTTTCTTTATTAATTCAAAGTCTTAAAACCATACACTTTTTACCTTTCAATACCATGTTCACACACTTTTAAGGGCTGGAATTTTTAATTTCTTTATTTCATGTTTAACCCCAACAAAACCCTCATTAAACTTGTTTATATGCTTAACGATAAAATAGTACAAGTTTATATGCATGAGAAGATGGATTTGAAGTCCAAAAATCCTATCAAGCGGGTCTAATATGTGACTTACTCTACAAATTTTATAATACTAGCAAAAGTTTTTTTCAATACTAAAGGACATTTTTATTCTTCAAAACTTCAACAAATGTCTAATTTTATAAAATCTTCATTTTTGCAAGAAACTTTATAACAGAGTTCACCCAAAATATTTTAAACAAAATAAATATCACTTTAAAAAAAATTATTCCATAAAATGTTTAATACCAAACTTCTCAAATACACCATTAGTTCAACATTCTTGGATCATGTTATTTTTTTCAAAATTTTGAAACCATATATACCAAAACCTTAAAAAATTATCTTCTCACTCATGTATGCATTATAATCAAACAATTCTAGTTATAAGACTACTAATGTGCAAAATAGAGTTTTAAACTATGAGTAGAGTTTTTTCACCTAAAATGGAGCTCCAAAAATGGTATAATGAAGAAGATGATAATAGCAACACCCCACCTCCTAAGGTGGCCTCAAGGAGGTTGCCTAGCTCCATAAAGATTGTCTCCAAGAAAGCTCCAAGAAAACTCCCTTCAAACACCATAAATTTCTACTCATCGATCTAATGGTCCAAAATACGACAACATATAATGACAATATATAAGGGCAACCCAATCTTAAATTTTATAGGTCGCTCGTTCGAACGAGGATGGCCTCTCGTTAGAACTAGCCTTAGAATGACCTTCTAACGAGAGTGACCTGTTATACAGAAGGGTCTCGTTTGATTCTCGTTAGAAGCCTGCATTGAACGAGGTGTTCTTTCTCGTTCGAACCACCGAACCTCATTCGAATGATATGAGGATCCCATTTAAAATGGCCTCGGGTTCGTTTGAACCATCCAACTTCTAAAATTTTCCAATTTTTACCCACAACCTTCCAATAATTTACACCAAGGCCCAAAGAATATTCAACTATAGTAATAAAACCCATACTAACGATCCAAATCCCAAGGGTTTCAAATTATAAAATATTAGTCACGGATATTACATTCTTCCCTCCTTAGGAAATTTTGACCTCGCAATTATCGATCTGCCAATTCCTCAAGTTCATGGAATTTACTAACCCTCATTCTAAGTTATAGAAATTCTCTAAGACAAAATCATCGAAGTACTCAATAGCTATGATCACATCACATGCTCTTACATAGGTTAACATCACACAAACATCTAGAGTCTTTACTCACTTGATGATCACCCGCCAATAAGTTTTAGGACTACCTTTGATAATACCCAAAGCGTACCAGCGTTTATCGGGAAACCATCTCTAGCGATTAACACTCACCCAAGTATTGTTCATAATACAACAAATAATGGGATTCATAACCAAGAACCATTTCCAGTCTTAGGACTACATACCTCATGTCCCTACGAATTTCGGGTCATCTCAACTATATAATTTTTCCCAAACTTAATACTAACATTACATTACTCATTACTCACTCCGAGGAGTAATATACTGACCAAATCATTATTGCTCACATGACTGACACCTTCAACTACATCATTCTGATTACCCTATATTTCTTTAGGGGTCTAACTTTGGAGAACTAACTTGAATATCACATTAATCCGATCACCGTGGCAAAGTAAAACTGTGTGCTAAGTTTCCTCGAATTTTAACACTATACAATGTCCTCAAGTCACCATCACGTGCTTTACAACCATAGCCCATGATTGTTACTAGTCCTAAGGAAAGTGAATGTTATGAGCAAATCATGCGACAGCCACCCGTACACCGAATTTTGTGCAATACTAAGGACACTTGAGATAAGGGAGAACCTAATTATCGAGTTGCATTGACCATTATAGGTCCAACCACACTCTACTGAGCCCAAACGCATCGTACCACAACATGGTAAAAATCCGATCTATCACAGTCATAAAATACCAATCCTCGATTATCAGAACCGAAAGAGACACACACAAGAATCAAGGGAATAAATAATCGTTCGAGAAAATCCCATTTGTACACATCAGACCATGGTTTATGAAAAGGGAACCTATATTTCTTGCTTTGAAGTTTATGACTTCTCTTAGACATTCTCACTGGTACCGACCTAACCATACACCCTGGCTCGAGTCACCAACTGTGATGAATTGAATCACAACCATTCATCTGTACCAGATAAAAGCAATATACAAACCTCTCGTCCTTTGTGAAGTCAAACACTAAACTTCCCTCCTTAAGGGTAAGGCTCACTCCTTACATCCTTGGCGAACATGAGCCACTCGGACCAATAATTCCAATGCATTTATCCATATCGACTTTGTCCATCTTTCTAACGACGTTGTGACCAACCTAATGTACGTAGGCCATTATCGATATTATCATACCATGGTCGTATCCCAACGTACCATTAGGAATAACCTAGTTAAGATAAACATTCACCTTATAGTAACCTTTACTTACATGAGATCGTCACCGAACTTATCTCTAGGTTCTACCCAAACTGAGTTTACGTGACGGCCACACCGGTCGTCATTGACATTCCAAGGGTAGTAAGTACCACACAAGGCTACACTTTTTAATCCGTACTGGCTTGGTAATATGTGCCAAGAACTAGTCCCTACCTTGATAAGGCTATCCTAACGTATACTGTCAACACATGCCAACATTCTAATCATACTTCAATATCTCCCTTTTTAGGGTGCCATTTTAAAGTCTCCATACGACATCATCAATCTAATTATCGAATACATTTCCTAGTACACCTCAAAATAAAGTGTCACACTGCCTACACTAGTCATTCTATGACACCCGAGCATCATTCCCACTCACAACACGATCTCCTAATTTATCTTAGAAGGTTACACCACCCATTTGTGCCAATTTGGATGATAGCACCCGGCACGTACACTATTCGACTCTTTTAAACCTTGATCAATAACATGAGGTCATTACCTGACCCTTACTCTGATCATCACCAGGACACTAGTACTTCTTCATACCGGACTTAACTGGTTTCCTAAGAATACCAAACATACTCCACATAAAAGTCCTCAAAGCCTCACAAGATTTCACCATTCATGACTTTATCATTGAGGTGCGCTCTATAAATTTCTCAATACCCACATCGTGATTACTAGGTAATCACAAACACACTGCTATATGAGCTTCTACATATGGTGCATCTTAACCATCTAACACTTAAAGATGTCACAACATGTCGATTTCCATTGTCAATGACGCCACACACAATTAGTCCTACGGACACTCCAAAACGCCCTTAAACCACACTCACACTAGGATTGCCTCGTATCTAGCCATTACTAAAGTCGTTAAAATGGGCTTTGACACTTAGATAATAATCTTAGCGTACTTATAAGCGGTTGTGGCCATAAGCCACGTACCAATTACAGACTGACACTAATAAGGATTGTGGCAGGTCTATAGTGGGATTAAATGAATTAACCACCAACACTCTAATAAATTAACCCGCAGATTTAATCAAATATCAATTTATGATTTATCAAGTTTTGCTACAAACA